>JABUQX010061000.1:30000-33404 GCA_015478945.1 Trachelipus rathkii | reverse complement strand
TACTGAGGTGCATTTTTTTTCTTTTTTTTTTTCTTAGATGCTTACACTCTTAATATTTTCATTGATCAATTTAATATTAAAAGAAAGATTGTTGTCTACAAGAGTAAGAAGTTTGAAAAAAGAAAAAAATGAGTCTTAATATTATCATGCGGCATAATCTGAATTATACATTTATAAATTTTACGAGGCCTTTCGCCATACAATTTCAGGATTTGCATTTCTACCCTACGCTAATGGCGCGTCGCTAGCTTTTATAGGAACTTTGAAATTTTTTGGTTCAAAATGATACCGACTCACAGAGCAAGTTTATTTTAATAAATTTTAATTCATCTTTGATAGAAAACAATATTAATAATTTTTCTCTAAAAACAGGGATATCTTTTGCACGTGTTTAATTGAGTTTACGGAAAAATAATATTTTAAATGTTTTATTTTCCTCTATATAAAATCAACCTTTATAGGTTTAAAAATAATTTAGTAGAAGCCTATATTCATTTCCCATTTTCTAGGCTTTCTGAGGTTCGCCACCGTCATGGCTTTATTTCCTCGAACTTTCAAAGTTTTAAAATCGTTTTTTTAAAATAAATTACATTTTAATTTTCATCCAAATACATTGATCACCGAAGAAACTTTTTTATTTTTAATAACAAATTTCAATCTTCAACATAAATAGTATATTTTTTGATGGTAATTTATTATTTTATTTTTAATGAATTTTTAAGACTCTCAGGATGGATAGAGATTTATTGACAAGCTGACAAGATATCAAAGAAAAAAGGGAGATTCAAATTTTAGGAAACAATGGTAACTCAGTCTTTCCAATTCCGGACTTTGGAATTTCTGTGTAACCTTGTCTCCGCCACTTTCCTCTAATTTGTTCGAAAATATCCTGTTTACTTCGTATATCATAACGTAGAAATTATCGGCTTAAAATCCCATCACAAAACCGACTCTTCCAACCTACGACTCGTCAGCCTTTTGTCGGTCCGGGATTTTTTTTTTTTTTTCGATCGTGTTGTATGGGAATTCCCGCCGACCACTCTTCCGTCAGGACAGATAGAAATTCAAAAATTTTTTTTTTTTTTTTTTTTTTTTTTTTTTTCTTTTTAAATTTTACTTTGATATTATAGTTATCAACACGTTTTTAAATTAATTGGATTATGAACTAAATTGAAATTCATTTTCATTTTAAATTTATGGTTTATTTATTTTGATCTGCATTAAATAATATTTTGGGTGGTTTGCATATTTATTTTATCTAGCTATCGATGGCAACTCCAACGTTGGAGTCATTGGCTGTTTGAAATTTTTGGCTATAAGAAAATCTTTTCATGACTATCTTATAATAATTATTATATATAAATAAAAGTACAATTTTCATGCAACAAGAGATAATAGAAATGTAAGATAAAACACCTGACCAATTTTTGGAAACCTTTATTTTAACCTTTTGCCGCTTTTTGGCTTTTTTGTTGTGATTATCATAGCATGTACTATTCGTAATGTTTTTAACTTGATCATTTTTATCGGAATTTTAGTTGTTATTTTTAAAGCAAGATGGCGCAGGCTAAGCCATTCACAGAAATTTTACGTTTGTCTGTTACACAGTATCACAATTTTTTCCTACATAGGAATCACAATTTTCACTTAATTGTCATTTTTCATCGTTTGTATTTTTATCACTATCGTTTTTGTTTTTATTTTTATTTTATTTTTTATTCTTATATTATTATTTTTATTATTATTATTATTATTATTATTATTATTATTATTATTATTATTATTATTATTATTATTATTATTATTATTATTATTATTATTATTATTATTAATAGTAGTAGTGGTGGTTTTAGTAGTAGTAATGATTTTCTTAACTACTATTTTTCGATTTCTGCTTTGAAGGGTTTTTTTTATTTCATTCATTGATATATTTAATTTCTCACTGATGTTGTTCTACGTTGAATTTTTAAAGTAATTTTCCACTACTTAGATGGGGAAAGGGGGTTGGAGATTCTTGGTTGAGAGGCCGCCTTTTTTTTCTTTTTTTTTTCTTTTACTGCGGGACCTAAAATTTTGAGGATGGTGGCGATGAGGTGGTGTTGCCATATGCTCGTTCTTTCTTTCTTAAGCTGCACTTTCGAGAAGTTCATCCGACAGTTGGATGAGGGTGCATATGTTTGTACACTGTATAATCTTGTGTATATTTTGATGTACGAATGGAAGTAACGCAGAGACGAAGTACTCTTTAACAAGAGTTGGATGGGTTGGCATGCGTTTGTTTTCGTTTGGAGGTTGGTTGCTCTCACAGGCAAACCCAGATGTTTTCCCGCCTTTTCTAAGGAGTTGAGGGAGTGGAGCGAGTTTGGGGGTTTGAGATTTTCCCTCCTTTTTATTTAATTTTGGAGTTGGCTTCGCTTTGGTTCGAAAACTCAACTTTTTGTTTGGGATCATGTTTCTATAGTCTTTGAGTCAAGCTTAGGCGTTTAGGGATTAAGCCTAATATTCAAGAGCTTGGTTTGAAACTCTCAAATTCGAAATAGCAACGGATTTTCTTTCAGTTCGGCGTGGCAACGTCTTTCTATTCTTATATATTAGATTTATATAAGAGTATAATCTTCACGTTGTTATTATTTTGACTCAAATAATTTATTTAATTTATCCAAATATCACTATTTTAAGCACTTGATACGAGAAAGTAACCGATTTTTTTCCGATTAATTTGAAATTTTCACAATTTAGGCACTATCCGACTCTAAATTAAGGGTTTTGGGGTTCACTTTAGGGGTTTTAGCCCCCTAATTGTCACTTCTGGGCGTCACCACTGATGTCTAGGCCAAAATCACTTTGGCTATCAAAATGATTAATGACCTTGCAGTCATTAATCAGGGGGGGTTAATTGAGAGTACTTTCCTCGTAGTGCTTTATTTGACAATAGTGATACGGACAATTGACAGATATGGATTTGATCAATTAAGTAAATGAGGTAATTCTATGCACAAAATGTCGTTAGAAATTATGATAACACACACATAAACTAACAAATAAAAATGGCAAGAATTCCTAATCTATATGACCTGTAAAGGGGAGGTCGGACTTGGCAACTCCTCATCGTGGGAACGCTATCAAAGGACTGATCTGGCGTTAGCTTGCTGGCGTGCCAGCTGGGCACTCCCCGCCAAGCTTCGCTCTTTGTTTAGCGTCTTCTTTCTTTGTAAAGAAAGAAGCGCGAAAGATTTGAATTTCTTTAAATAATAGAGGGCACGGTTTATACAAGTATGGAGGGCTTTCACCAGAGAATTAAAAGTGGATTGCATTGAGCACCGGCAAATTAGCTCTTACAGTTCCACACCTTCTATGACAATTATATGCTTTTTTTTAAAAAAATTCCCCATCAATTTTTACCC
>JABUQX010061000.1:20000-25000 GCA_015478945.1 Trachelipus rathkii | reverse complement strand
GGGGATTGAGGAGGACGTTTGAGCATAGTTACCATCTTTCTATCCTGCGTAGTGATAACTTTTATTGTTAGTAAACTTAACTATTCGATTACGTAAGCTTTATTTTTAGTTTTCTTTAATTATCAACCAAAGTATACTGTACATTCTTCTAGTATTTGTTTAGATGTATTTTGGTAATTCTGTTAATTTTTGTTTTAAAAATAGTTTATTACTTGTCAATAAGGTTGAATTTTTTCCTTCTTTTTCTATCTGTTAAACAATCTATGTAAGGCTATATCTATATATATCCTATATCTATCTATCTATCTATCTAAGGCTGTATCTATATAAATCCTAAATCTATCTATCTATTTATTTATCTCTTATCTATCTAAGGCTATATATATATATATATAATATATATATATATATTACATGATATATATATATATATTATATATATTATAATACTAATATATATTACGTATATATAGTAGTACTATATATATAATATACTATATATATTATATCTATTTATCCATCCATCCATCTATCTTTCCTATCTATCTAAGGCATGCATCTCATATATATATTCCTATATCATCTATCTCTGAAAGGATTTTAAGATGATTAATAGCCGCATATTTGACCTACAGTTATTTCAACCATCTTTTACTAGTTTGATATCTGAGCTTTATTTTTTCCAATTATCATTCTGTTTCGAAGAATTTTTTATTAAAATTATGATTAAATATTAAATTTCGACGAATAAAAAATAAAATTTATTGCCTCGTCTTTTTTTAAAAAAACATTTTTTAAAATTTTTATTTAAAATTTTAAAGACGCGATGATATTTTCTATTTCCTTCAGTAAGAACGGAAAATATAGTATATATATATATATATATAAATAATATATATATATTATAATATATAGTATATATATATATATATATATAATAATACTATATATATTATAATATATAAGATCTTATATATATATATATTATATATATATATATATATATAGTATACAGTAGGCGATATCCAGGATTTTTTTTTTATTCAGGATCGAGAATATTTAAGAGTTTCTTAATATATATATATATACTATTATAATATATATATTATATAGTATTATATAATATACTTGATATAAATATATATACTATATAATATAATATATATACTATATATATAATATATTATTATATTATAATAATATTATTAATATATTAATATATATTATATATATTATATATATATATATATATATAGTATATAATATATATATATGATATAATAAAATATATATATATATATATATATATATAGTATATAATATAATAATATATATTATATATATAATATGTATTATATATTATGATATATATATATATATTATATATATATATATATATATATATATAATTATAATATATATATATATATATATATATATATATATATACGAGTACGAGGATTCCCCACTCCAGCAGGTTTCCCTATTATATAAGTAATAGGTCAGAGTGTCTAAAGCTGACATCATGTAACTCGAGAACGGCAGCACCTACAGTAAAACAAATTATATTTTTCGAATCAGCGGAAAATTTTAAGGAGGGGGTTTTAAATTTTTTTATTTATTTATTTCTTATTTTTATTTTTATTTTTTGCATTTATTCGTCGGAAATATTTTTTTAAAAAAAATTTCCCCCATTTAGGGGACTCGAGCCGACGGGGGACAGAGGGGCGAAGTCCCCCCCGTCGTCCACCGGGAGGCCGAGAGACCCCGACTCCTGCCATCTTGGCGGTTTACCCTATGGTATTCCATTAGTTAAAAAAAAATAATTTTACCTCCCCGTTACACTTTGGTATTACTTTAACTAAAGGAATACCATAGGGTAAATCGCAAAGATGGCAGGAGTCGGGGTCTCTCGGCCTCCCGGTGGACGACAGGGGAGACTTCGTCCCTCCCCTCGCTCGAGCCCCTTAAATGGGAAAATTTTTTTTTTAAATATTTCCGACGAATAAATGCAAAAAAAAAAAAAAAAAAAAAAATAAACCCCTCCAGCTGATTTCCAAATAATTAATTTGGTTACCTGTAGAGTGCTGAGTCAGTTCACTCGGCATTACTATGTCAGTTAAACACTCTGACGCTATTACTTTATATAGTAGGGAAACCTGCTGGAGTGGGGAATCCTCGTACTCTGTCTGCCATGCGTTAAATAAGGTGTTCTTAAAGTTTTAAACCCTCCCACCACCACAACTGACTGAGCCCATCCCTTTTTCTGTCACTGTCCACCTACATTCCTTTGTACAATCTTAAAATCGATTGCAAGAAAACATGGACTTGTTTAATGTGAACTTTTTTTTTAAATTAAGGTAGTGTTACTCATTTCTTTATTTAAAATCTTTAAAAGTAATGTTTAGATTCACCTAAAATTTAATGACTAACAGTCATTTACCTAACAAATAAAAAACTAATTGAACTTTAGTAGGTCATAATATGACGTAGATATATATATATAGTATCAGTACTATTATAATCTATAGTTAAGTATAAATAGTTATTATATATAGTAAGGGTAGAGAAACTTATAATATAATGCTAATATATATATAGTATATAAACTACCTATTAGCTGCTTTATCCTATCGGCGAGGGGGTAACAACGGGGGACCCACAGGGAATCGGAGACTTTTAAGGTGTGCTATCCCAAACCAGCGCACACGTGGTGTAGCAGTCAAGTTTTAGATTCTTGCCCCCAAGGTAGATAAAACCCAACTGTTTACGCGGAAAGGATATACCAGCGACTCTCGTATGAGAGGCGGTTTGACTCAACCTCCGCGCCACGAGGCGTTTCATATATATAAGTATTATATATATATTTATATGATATATATATATATCATATATAAATGTATAGTAATATATATATATATATACTATATATATACTGCTATACTAGTAATACTAGGCTATATATTATAATATTATTATATATATATATATATATATATTATACTATATATATATATATATACTACTATAATATATATATATATAAGTATATATATAGTTATATAATATATATATATTATATATATATATATATATATATATACTATATAACTATATAATATAATATATAATATTTTTATACATATACAGAGGTGGGGCACGATCCGTTACTAAGGCATCCGTTCTCCGGTTACTAAACGGAACTGAGTTTTTTCAAGTAACGGAGTACGGACTCGTTACTTTTTCTTTCATGTAACGCTCTGAATAAGTTCCGTTATTTTTTTCTCCGTTACTTCTTAGTCCGTTACAATTTGTTCGACTTTCTTTGAAATGCTGATAGCCAATTGGACCCACCGGCGATCCAGCTATGAAACAATGAATGAAAACACTATGTAAACTCTTAAAATAAACAACAAATATACGAAAAAAATACCTAAGATTGATAGTTTAGGTTTCATTTATAGAAAAGGCGAAATGCAAACTAAAAGTTACGAAAATTTGTTTACAGTGAGAAAACAAAAAACAAAAGTTTTCTCACTGTAAACAAATATAAATTAATGAGTGAAAAGGGGGATAGAAGACAAATCCTTATTTAATTCGGGTTTTAAGGGCAAGATCCAATTTTGGGCATTTTGGGCTGGGGCTGGCCCCCGCATTGTTCACCTCCACGACCTAAAGATCGGACATAAATTCGGAATTGTTCAGCCGATTTTGACTATATAAACACCGAAATGATGTAACTTTTTTTTGCCCTCTAAAAACGTTTGATTTCCGGTGTTTTTCTGTGAACTGTAGTCATTCTTCAGAATTTTCAAAATTTTTCCAAATTCAGATGAAAATCATCAGCGTTTCTGCTGACGATTCTTGCGAATGCAAACTTCTGGAAAGTTTTTAGAATTAATGACAACAGTTTTCAAATATTCAATAAGATAAGTCCTTATGTAGAGAAAGATACAAGAAGTACTTTATCCGATCATTTTGGGTAATGCTGCACTATCCCCGCAATTTCAAACCATATTTTTTTTATCTGTATGTGAATTTTGAAAATGATAAAATTGGCGATAATTTTTTTTCTGTTCAAGTGAAGTGGATGAAAATTTTCAGCGCATATGTAATTAGGGAATAATTGCATCATTTGTACATCTTATAAACTGTTACCTGAGACGGCACATGCAAAACTTTTTAAAAAAATGAGATCTCATTTTTTACAAAATCTTTCAGAACAAAGCAAACTAATTCATGGATACAAAGAAATATGACTAAATAAATATATGGCACACTATCACCCGACTACATAAGCCTGTAAAGTTCATGCCACTCAGAAACAGAACAAAAAAAAATTTAATCGCAATTTTTTCATTTCAAAATTTCAAAAAAAAATTTTGGTTTGGAAGATTGGTGACGCTGAGCACAAAACTCAAAAAAATCGACTAAAAAGTACTTCTGTACTTTTTAGATAATGGACCATCTATGCATATTTCAAGTTTGAAGTCTTTTTGAAAAAATTTCTGGAAGTTGCCTCCAAAAATGTCAGAAACATGAATTTTCAATGGAACTTTTCCGATTGGTATTTCTAGAATGTACTAGAGTCGACAGGAAAAACACCGGAAATCTACGTTTTTTAGAGGCAAAAAAGCTACATTTTGGTGTTTATATAGTCAAAATCGCTGAATTCCGAATTTTATGTCCATTATTTAGGTGGGGTGAAAATGGGGGCCAGCCCCAGCCCAAAATGCCCAAAATTGGATCTTGCCCTTAATTCATAAATGTAGAGAGACTCAAGAATCTTTCTGTCGAGTTGATCATTGGCAGGGGATAGGGAACAAATTTTTTTGTGCAATAAGGTGATTATTTTGAAAGGCATGATTGCGTATGGAGGAGTTTTCTGGGGTTGTGATAGGTAAACCAGTTCTATAAGAAACTCCCCGGTGTTTCGAGATCCTCATGCCTTTCAAAATAATCACCCTATTGCACAAAATAATTTTAGTTCCCTATCCCCT
>JABUQX010061000.1:10000-12500 GCA_015478945.1 Trachelipus rathkii | reverse complement strand
ATTTTCTTCCTTAACAGAAAGCAGAAATTCTGTTGCAACTTCCAAAATGTTTCAAAATGTTTCATCGATGCTTGCCTGAAATCATTAAGAGCAGTTTCTGTCACTAATTATGGAGACTGCGATGTAGTACAACATATTGGAAGAGTGAGAGTTTAAAGTTGAAATCAAAAGTAAATTATAACATTTGTTTTTTATTAGATTTCAAAACCTCTGGGTTTTAATTCGAAGTTTTTAATATCTTGATTCATTCAAGTTCCTGTAAAGCTTCATTTAACAAATGCTTTAAAATTTCTCTAAATCATAACAGTCCATCGTACCTTTCCATCAACATTGTTTCGCCTATAGGCGTTTTCGATTTTGCACTTTTGCTAACGAAATTTAGTAAAATGCTAAAAAGTCGTTCGATTATGTCAATTTTAGCACAAATTTAGTAAAATGCTAAGAAACGTTAGTAATTTTCTAAATTCTGTTAGGTTGCTCTTTCCCGTGCTTACCGCGTTTTAGGAAAATGCTAACGAAAAAATGTAAACAATAGATTGCGGGCGTAGGTAGTTCGTGATTTGGAATGAATGTTCATTCATCGAATTAGGTCTTTAAATTTAATTTCTTCCAAATCGATAAACTCCATCACAATAGTTGATCAATTTTTTGTGATAAAAACCATTTGTTATTTTTTTTTTTTTTTTTATTCCAAAACCACGTGCTCCATTAGAACAGCTGATCAAAATTTTTGTAAACAAATCGGTCGATTAATGCCCGAAATTCGTGCTTAGAAACTGTATTAGCATTTCTTATCGAGCGTTAGCACAAATGCAAAATGGAAAACGCCTTATATTAGCGTGAGTTTTGTCCATTTTGTGTATGGGAAAATCCTTCCTATTTTTTTCTATTCAAATAGTAGTCCGTCATGACAATCTAAAATAGTACCTAGCTGCATTCGCTGTGCCATAAAGTTTCTAATGTGTTGTACTTCACATGGATGTGAACAACAATGAATACAGAGAGCAGCGTTACGATAAAATTCTCCTTATTTTTTTGCGAAAATTGGTCAAATGAATGAAAATTATTAAATAATAAATAAAAGATAATTAAAATAAAATTGAAACAAAAAAAATTAAGTTTCAATAATCATTTAAGGGACTACTTCGTGCTCGGAATGGAAATAGGCGGAAATTGTGTATGTGTGAATTTAGAGTATAAAATTGTTCATATTGTTGTCTTTGGCATCTCTTAGTTACATTCTCTTTATGTATAAATTCGGCGAGACCACAGTAAATTTATTATTATTATCAATCATTATATATATATATAATATATATATTATTAACTTTTATTCTTATATATATATATATATATATATATATATATATATATATATATATATATATATATATATATATCTATATATTATATATATATATATATGAAAAATAAAATATATAGAAAACTTAAAATTTAAATTTTCACCTTATTTATATTTTTACATTTAATAATATTGAAAAGACTAATGTTTGAATAAATTTATGATTTTTATTTAACTAATGTCCGTAAGTGTAATTATGACTTACTAAATTCGAATTTCAGACTTTGTGTGTAAAAAAGAAAGGTATTATTTCAGTAACAACTGATCTCCTCTCTGATCACATATATATATATATATATATATCGGGTCTATATATACATATATCTCTATAAAATATACAAAACATAGATAAGTATATATTATAATTATATAATGTCTTCGTCATGATCCTAATTTCCTCTTCGCTTTTAGTTTTGCTCTCTAACCTTAATAGCATAAGCCATGTAGTGGGTAGTTATAACTAGTTAGAACACATTTCGCTCGACTTGCTCATTATTGTGCTTTATTACGTACAAACAGTTTGCTTTAAAAACGCATCACTATTTTCAGAGTTATAGGTGATTTTTTAAAATTATTAGAAGTGATATTTGTTGTTTTTGCTAGTTTTGTGGCTACATTATTCATATAATATAATTAAGAGAGTTTAGTTGGTTGTAACCCTACTACAAGTCTTTCAATCTAGCTTTTATAGACTTAGGCAAAGCCAGATCTAAGCAACTACCAATTTTATTTTTAACTTCAGATTTGTTTATATACTTTATTTTTCTTAAAACATCATTGACTTTTAATATTCAATTGTGAGTGATATTACAATGCACATTTGATTTTTTAAGTTTAGTTATTATCTAAACTTGTTCATGTTTTTGATTAATCTAAGGTCAGGGCTCAATATTAGTCCAGCAGCAGCACCCCATTTTACCCCCTACCTTAAAATGGATCCAAAATTCTTAATTTTCATCAAATTTTGACCAAAAAAAAGCAAACTGTGTCATTCCTCTAAAACCTGATACCTATAAATTTTAAGTGCGAACGTAATTTTAATTGAAACATACACAATATATCCAAGTTCGTACCATGTTCGCTTCATGAGAAGATCAAATACTCGCATCAGCTCCAAAATCTTGTGAGAAGAAGATA
>JABUQX010061000.1:0-5000 GCA_015478945.1 Trachelipus rathkii | reverse complement strand
TATTTGTATATCCCTCACAAATCTTGACTAGGCCCTATTTCTCACTAGGAATTGTTTAAAGGCTAACTATACTATGACATATTTGAAGTTTGAAATAGAATTTAAGCATACTTTCATGCTCTCTACTAATGAGGTCTGTGGCATTCTTCCTTAATTTACTTTCCCCACTTCATTTGACTCAAACACTTCTAGTTCCTTATATGGGGTTTCTCCCCGCTTGAGGTCATGTGAACCTTGAGCCTTTTTTACAGGAACTGTCAGTTGTTTAAACTGTAATTAATATAATTAGTATAATGGATATCCGAAAGAGTTCAGACTTGGAGGTTCAACAATTTTAATACATAATCTATTTGTATTTTTCTTTTTCAAAAGTGTTGCATGCCTTAAACTTCCTCAAGCCTGACCAAAATATAATATTTATTAGCAATATATGAAAAGGTAGGATAGACTGATGATGGTAGGTTGCTTCAATAAGTTAAATCAAATACTTCAACAAAAATTTTTATTAAACAACAGAGATCAGATGTAGGAATTGATTGCAGGGTAGTATTAAGACACGCCTGGCTAAAAATAAATAAACTGGTAGTAGGAGTAATGCAATGGCATACACCTCGATAAACACATGCACAATGTGCAAATTTTTAAAAAAAATATAGCCAGGTACATTAGATTAAACATTATAGGCATTATGGTTCATGTATTTATGCTTTCTTGATGGAGGAATCCCCAGACAAATTGGGCAGACTCCGGCCATCCCCTATCTTCCCTCGGCAAGTTACAGGAACCATAAGTATATGATTAAAATATCTCCAACCTAATACCCTGGTAAAATACTTAGGAATGGGGTTTAGAAAAGTGTGGAGACTTTATAAATAAGTGCCAAAGTAATGAAAATAATATAAAGAATTTAATATAAATTAAACCAGGAAATAATGTCGTTTCTTCATACCTGAATTTAAGCAAAGTAATTGCTTGTGGAAGACAGCAAATCAAAAAAATTGTTTGAAATAGCATCTTGTAAAGTACGTTGTCGGAAGTTGGGAAAGCAATTCCTCCTCAAAGGCTGGGGCTTAATTGTGGTAAAGCGTGCTCCTAAATAGTTCAACCGTCAGTAGGAGTCTGTCGCTCGCTCAACGGGCGGCTAGATAATTAATTTCATTAGCTTAAAGGTTTTCACAGTTTTTAATGTTTATTTTCTTACCTTACACCACAGGAGAATAATTTTTTTTTTCAATATACATGTGCGAGTGATGAACTTTCTTTAGTTAAAAAGTATAGATGGTAATAAATCTTCATAATAACTATTTTTTTTTCATATAAATATTTTATATTTTAATCCTTTCAGTGTACCAAAAAAAAAAAAATTTCCACATATCCCAAAGATGTAGCTTTTTTTCAGAGTTGTCCGTTCTGTGAAGCAGCATCCACAGTATTTTTGTTTCTATTCTTACTAGGATGGAATTTGAAAGAAATTTTTTTACCTTCTTACACTTAATATGTTTAAATACTTTTTTTTTTTTTAAATAATGCATAGTACCAAAATTTACTGTAAAAGATTATTGGGCAAATTTCAGCGGTTCTGTTTAGAAGAAACATAAACAGACGTCGCAAGACCAATGAGAGATGATCTGAAGTTCCCAAGGTTTCATCTCAAAATTTTAGTAAGTGAAAATAAAAAAATGAAATCTTAAGCAAATATGTATCTACCAAAAATAGAAAAAATTCAATTTGCTGGGGCAAATTTTGAACCCAAGCTAAAAATAAAAAAATGGGAAATCTCTCTAGACCTTGAGAAATTAAAAGTATCAATATAAATTACAAATTTCTAATTTAATCTCTCAAGCATCGTGCCAATATTGCGTTTGGTTCGTATATGTCGCATTCCGGATAAGCTTCTATTCATAACTTCCTTAGACAAACATTCAAAAGGATAATTTGTATGTAGGCAGTAGGGTTATCCGAAGTACCGAAGAGGAAGGGTGTGCTGGGGGAAAAATGACTGGTAGTGCTGGGCTGGTGCACGCACCTCCTCTTCCTCCTCCTGATGCGATACGGAGCTAGGTCGACCCTTTAACGGAGCAGTAATCAAGTGGCTGAGATAAGAAACAATTTACCTATGATTTTGCCTCATCACATTTACTAGTTATGTCAAAAGAAAAAAGTTCAAAACTGTGACGCATGAGAAAGTTAAATCATTGTTTCTGATGTTGCAAGTATTAAATAAGACAATGGTTTAATTAAAGTATTATATTTATAAAATAAATAATTCTTTTATTAGAAAATGCATCATGATATTTTACAATATATTAAAACATAGTTAAATGTTTTTTAACTTGTGTACTCTATAAAGAACAGCATTCTTTTGTGAATCGTTGTTTGCAGCACAATTGAATAGTAGTTTATTACGTTTTTTCTCATGTCTTCGGAACTTTAAAAAGATAATAAAAGAATTAGGCGCTGGAATGTTTGAATAAATGAATTCATACTAAGATACTAATAAATACATTATTAAATAGAAATTTAAGAAAAGTTAAAGCTACAATTTAGTTACCCTAGCAAACTGGTAATTGCTAATCAACAATACAAAACATATTAAACGTAAATAATATCTCAAAGTTATCATACTTTCTTTCTAAAATAATTTTAAATACATAATTAAAATTTAAATACTAATGATGAAGTTATATTTAAAAGAGCGTCTTACTTGTCTCAAATCTTTGAGTTGACGCTTCCTCTCTCTTCTTTCCTCAGGAGTTTCACCCTTAGGCCTTTCAGAAAGCATACTTAACTGAGATTTAAGGGTATTTGCAAAATCCTCGCTTTCAGAGTCACCTAAAAGGAAATATTATCTTACACATTTTTCACTTTGAACTCGATTATCTTTAAACATTCTTTTCAAATATATAAAATGTGTACAACACAGCAATTATTCTTTTTATTCTTTATTACATTTACAAAATTTCAGCAATTTGAAAATCATTTTTACATAGCAGCTTTCCATTTAAAATTGAAATTTTATTTTGTCGAGTTCATATTCTGATTCTTCAGTTACATCCAATGAATATTATTTTATAATCTGCAAGCGTTACAGGGAACAAGTTTTTGCCTTTGTAAACCACATTTTCTAACTTTACACACTTCACTAAACCACATTCCCAAATAAAATCATTCCAACAATGCATTAATTTAATTATTTTAACTCTAGTAATTCTCTTGAAAATTTCTTCCAATTTCATTTTTATTCTGCTCTACTCGATCATGGTCCTACACACTTCCAAATACCTCAGCATATAGTATGTTTTTCCGCTGCACAGAATTCTTCAGTTTCTCCGTTAGTTTCTTTCTTTCTTCATCTTCCTTTTTATTCCCAAGACTGGGAGTAAGGTGCGTGACAAGCATCGGAAAAGAAAAGCAGTAGAAGAAAAAGACAAGTAGAAGAATATGACAAACGTCGAAAAGAAAGCCTTACCGCCCCTCTGTACCATTAATTAGTAAGAACTCTCGCAGTCAGAAAAATCCACCGCTAAGAGCTTCACGGAACGGCGAGGACCCTCACTATGGTAAATCACCAGTGTAAGGGTTCATGCCCTTGGCCCAGGTGGGCCACAACCATACCCCCTCACAAAAACCCGCCATTAACTCTTATTAAGCACCTTTATTCTCGCCTCTGCCAAACTCACATTTCTCTCCTTCAAACATTCGTTTACAGACTCAATTCACTTTTTCTTTGGTCTCCCAGCCGGTCGGTTCCCAACACACTCGCCAATATACATCCGCTTAACCAACCGACTATCATTTCATCATTTCCACATGACCCAAACATCTCAACATCACTTTCATTTATTCTCTTCGTTTATCCTTCTTCACAACAAACAAGATCAACTCTCTAATACGTTTGCATTCCTCATTTTATCAATTCTTCTCACACCTAGCACTACCCTACGATTGTCCATCTGAACACATTGAACTTTAGATCTATACTTCTTATTCCAGGCCATAGTCTCAGCTACATACATTATTAAAAAACATACCTCATGTAAGACCCTAGCGCACTCAAGGCTTAGTCCCTTTAGCATTCACAGTTCACCAATGATTTAATTGCCAGCCACCTTCCTGCCATTCTCAACTTTCCTACTACACTCTGCATCATCCGATCCCTTCTCATCCAACATATACCCTAAATATTTAAACTCAGACACTTGTTCCAGCTGCTCACCATCTAACATAACTTCACATTGAGGACTATCCTCACTCACAACCATAACCTTACTCTTATCTACGTTTATTAATTAGTTTCTTTATTAACTAATAAATTTTCATCTCATTGCAATTTCTAATTCATCATTATTGACAAATGCAAATTTCTTTCTCTTTAATAACTACCGAAACTCTCTTTAGTAATCTTATAATCATGAATATTTCTCCTTCAAAATTCTCCTCCTCCTTTCTATTTTACCATCACCTTCCTGTGATTTTTTTTTTAGATTCCGTAAAAATCAAGAATCTCTCTCTGCTTGACTCAAAACATTTTCAATATCAAAAAAGAACTCGTAAATGTACTCGAAACTTATTCAACTTTTAACCTTTCTAACGTTTCTTCTATCACCATCAGAGTAGTACAGCTCCCCTTTAATTTTCATACACTCTTCAAATACGTTTAGTCTTTCTCCCACCAAACGACCACTTTATTTCGCCCATCCTTCCCCTATTTCACCTTGAATTTGAAAAAATTTAATAAATCTTTCCTCTAGATCATATTAAATGTTGTTCCATATTTCCCCATTTTTAACACACTTAATTGTGAATACATTGTATTAGATAAGGTGGTTAATATCATTATTATTATTATTATTATTATTATTATTATTATTATTATTATTATTATTATTATTATTATTATTATTATTATTACTATTATTATTCATTACAGGACTCCCATATTGAAAGATGCATTACTTTCTATTGTAGCTATGAAAATTTTAAATATTTGCCATTAAAAC
>JABUQX010060999.1:0-37500 GCA_015478945.1 Trachelipus rathkii | reverse complement strand
TTTTATCACTATAGAGGCCATACAAACAGTCAGATTCATTAAGTTCTTGCATCCTTGTCATCATTTGCAGTGTGATGTTCAAGCGCGAGGTAACTTAATGTATTATTGAAAGTTGTGGGACGCTAATTCTGACCTGTATCTTCTTGAACCATGGTCAAATCTCATTTGCAGTGTGATGTTCAAGCGCGAGGTAACTTCATGTATTATTGAAAGTTGTGGGACGCTAATTCTGGCCTGTATCTTCTTTAGTTCTTCTTGAACCATGGTCAAATCATTAAAGTGTGCCCCAATTGACCTACGTACATTTTAAGAAGTCATCGCTGACTGGTGTTTGAGATATTACAACAATTCTAATGTTAAGACATAGTTAATGGCTCATGAGTTTGTATCAGTCACTCAAGATGCATGCAGCGTCTCTCATGATACAGTAGACATCATCTGGAGACAGGTTCCATTTCATAAAGAATATTATACAGAATAGTAATAGAATATGGTAATATTGAGTGATAATATAGAATGATTGAGTGATAATGCAGAATGGTAAAGAATGACAAAAAAAAATATGTTAATAGAGAATGATAAAAGAAAATGGTAATAACGAAAAATAACAGAATGATTACGGGGAATGCTAACAGAGAATGGTAAGACAGTGGTAACAAACAATGGCGTCACAGAATTGTAAAAGACAAAGATAACAAAAAAATGGTAACAACAAATAGTAACAAAAAATGGTAACACAGAATTGTAAAATAGAAAGGTAACATACATAAAATGGTAACAAATATCAAAATCACTTGAAATATAAAAACAAATGTAAATATATATTATTAATTAATTTAATCAATGAAATAATTTTATTTAAAAAAATACCATGGTTGAAAAATAAAGTAAAACGTATGCAGCAAACAAGACATTTAAAAATGACTTTGGATTCAACCGTCATTAAAATTATTGGAACCAGCGAAAATACGAATAATTAATAATAATCAATTTATTTTATTTAACTCATGAGGCAATTTATTTTATTTAAAACTCTGGTTGAAATAGAAGAAAGATTCATCCATGTATGGTATTACGTCTCAACCAATTGGAACCTCATACCACTGATACTATATATGGATGGATAACCTGAAGGAATGAATCACCATCAGTATATATTTGGTAGTACGTACAATACAACGGAGGATCACATACCACTGCTACTATATATGTATTGATTTTCTTGGAAGAATGGAGAGAAATCAATTCAAATATAGTGATATGTTTACTACAATGGAGGACGTCATACCTCTATCACTGTATTATCTTCATTCGAACTGCTCTTCTTTGAAATTCATACTTTCTTCAAAATCGCGCCATAGAATTCAACATCAAGCTTCATACCTGCCTACCGAACATCCTCAATCGGATGATGATTCGCCTTCAAAGACGGTCACTTCACTCTCAATTGGGACAGAGAAATCCCTTTTTATTCAGTCCCATCATCTTTAAACTAGGCACAGCTTTTCACTCAGTTGTATGCTGTAATACCTTGGAAACCATACAACACAAACCTTTCTTTATTCTGATTATTTTTGTCTTTCATTTTCTAGCAGTCTTTCTTAGAAGTCTCTACCTATCTATCAATACATTTACTTTTCTATCCATCTCTGTGTACCCAAATTCTAGCAAGAGGTCTAATGCCACCTCTTAACCCTCTGTAACATCCCAGTTGCTTGCCTTACAGAAGCACTATTCGTCTCCGTATGAATTATTCTGTTTTATGTTTGAAGTAGATTTATTCATTCATCCAGCCCTTCTTGGTAAGTTGGATCTCAGAGTTTCAGTATAATCAATTCCTATACTCTTATTATCTCTCTGACTGGCTTCCTAATCTCTTTATGTTTTCAGAAGGTTCACATCATCAAATTATTGCTATTACAACAGGCACTGCACTTCTGCATTTTTAATGAATACTTCTCTTCTACACCCTCAATGACACTGTGTTACTGCAATCTCAGTGGACACTGCTTTCTGAATTCTTCTGAACTTTCCCTGAACTTTCAATGGAATGTTGAATTTTCAATAGACTGCTTTTTTACAGTAAGGACAATGCTTTTCTATATCCTCAATAAATACTGTTCTTCTGCCATCTCAATGGATACTGTTTTACTGCGCTCTCAATGAACTCTACATCACCGCACTCCCAATAAATACTGTTTGCCCTTCTGACCTCTCAATTGACACTCCACTTCTGCATTCTCAATTGTTATTAAACTTCATCACTCTCAATGGAAACTGCACCACTACACTCTTAACTAACGCCTCTCTTCAGTACTCTAAGTAGGCACTGCTTTTCTGTACTAACAATGAACACTACCTTCTAAACTATCGATGAACATTTCTTTTTTGCACCTTCAACGGGCATTGCAATTCTACAGAATCTACGAACAATGCTTTTCTGATCCCACAATAAACGCTGTTTTTCTACCGTCTCAATGGATTCTGTTTTACTTCACTTTCATTGGACACTACTCTACTACAGCACTCTCAATGGAAACCTATCTTCTTAACTTTCAATGGAAACTCTTCTACATTCTCTCCTGCACTGATTTACTGCATTCTCAATGAACACTGCTTCTCTTTTGCATTCTCACAGGAAATCCAATTTCCTCTCGCTAAATGGATAGTGCTTTTCTTCCGTCTCAATTAACATTCCTTTTATTTGCTCTCAATGGAAACGGCTCTTCAATACTCTCAATGGAAGCAGTTCTTCTAAAAGGACAGCGAAGATCTGCACCCTCTATGGACACTCAATGGAGATTACTCTTTCGAATTCCCAATGAAAACACTGATAATCACATCTTCAGCAGTCTCAATAGATAATGCACTACTGCACCATTAATTGTCAAGCTTCTCCCTAAAAATGAACATTACTACATTTCAATCTCTTACCTCTTTTTCTTTTAGGAGGGCCCGAAGAACTCGTCCTTCAACACGCCCTCACCTTTCCTTTTCTGTTCAACTTTCTTCTCCAGATTATGTCTAGATCTTATGCTGTTGCTTTTAACTGATAGAAATATATATAATATAATATATATATATATATATAGTATATATATATGATATATATAATATATGATATTATATATATATTATATATTATATATTATAATATAATATATATATATATATATATATATATAATAACAACATAATATACTATAATAAATCCTACTATGATATAAATATATATTCTATATATTATAAATAATTAATAATAGTATATATACATATATTCTATATATATCACACTCACACCCCTACCCAAATATCATCCTATATATTATATAATATTTTACTTAACTAACTATCCTCTTATATATTATATTATAGCTATATTATAGATATACCCATCTTAATAGTGTAGATACATTACTAATAATACCCAATACTATCTACTATATACCAACTATACTAATTATAAATATCTATAATAATAATAATATATTCATATATATATATATGTATATTAGTGGGAATCTCGTGCAGGAGGCTGCTAGCACACTGAAGATCAAATAACCGGAGAAACGCACAAATAAAAAATAATAAAACGTTGTTTCTAATGATAAAATAATAATTGGAGAGGTGGTCTATTCAAGAACCAAGACCAGAGACACTTCAATATATATTATAGTAAGTTCTATATTAGGTATTATACAATGATAGTTCTATCACCAAGAATAGATCTAGGAACTGGGGAACACTTATACCATATACTTACATGTTTCCTTTTTCTAATTCAACCCTGGACAATTCCGGCAATCCTTCTCCTACTCCTCTTTGGGTGTCACATGTCTTTGATATTGCATTTAATCGGGTTCAGGGGATTTTAGCATTTCTGAACGTTGGGAATCCCTCCTAGAATTTTGGAGCAGTTTGCTTTTGAGCTGGCGTTGGTTTATTATCTGTTAACTCAACAGAATTCTCTGTGACTCAATACATTTTAGCACTTCTTCAGTGCTGAAAGCGAGCATACGTCCAGTCAATTATAGTTATCAATCCGCAGCTCTCACATGTATTCTGTCTCAGATCTTTGAGACCATTCTCAATTCTCAATTTTTGAATCTTCTGAATACCATACTCCTCTTTCCATTATCAATATAGCTTTTGACCCTCGAGATCAACTGGAAATATACTTTCCTATCACGCTAATTTATGGTCTCCTGTCATTAGGGATTATGAGAAGTCTTGCATGGTGGCACTTCTTGGCACATTCAAACTTTTAACATGGTGTGGCAGGGGTTGCTGATCTCCTAATCCGTTCTTTTGTGTTTCTTAGTTCTCTTAGATAACTTATGTCAATCTTCTTTCCAATTTCTCAATATCACCCACCGTCGATGGAACGACATACTTTTCCTCCGCCTTCAGTGTTTCTCAGAGTTTTGTCGCTTCTCCTACCCTGTTCCTATTTTTCCTTAACGACCTTTTTCAGTTGCTCATCTAACTCTACCTACCTATATGCCAATAGCTTTACACTCCATTTTTCTACTAATTTCAAATCTTCTTCTGTATCAATAGAGTTGTCTCTCGTTTTAATCTTTTCATTTTTATTTTTGTTGATCTGAATAGAATTTCCCGGTGGGATGGCATCCATATTGTGAAATTCCACTCTATAAGATCTCAGCTCTTACAAATATCTCCCTCAAAGACACCTCTTAACATTTCTATCACTTTTGATGGATCTCTCGTCTGTCACGTTAACAATATAATAATAAGATATGACATAAACATAAACAGCAAAAAAAAATGTCGTAGAAAGTTGAAACCTCATATATATATCTTAATGGTTGCAAGGGGAGTCTCAAAAACGCTGGGAGTTTTGTTTAGACTTAAGAGAATTCTTCTTCTCAGTTGCTCCAACTATCCATTTACTCCAATACTCCAACTATATAGGCGTTTCATCCGCTTTTATACAAGTACTGCTGTTCTGGAAGGGGAGGATGGATCCAGTTCCATCCGTCTTTTAAGTAAGACATAGTCCTAAGTTGCTAAGACTTACAAACTGATCTGTAACGTCTAATTCCCTAGACCTCTCGTTTGACTCGACGTTGTTATACTTTATCTCTTTCCTACAAGTATTACATTGACAAGTTCCCGAGAGAACTGAGCACTCATACATAGCCACCACCACCACCACCGCCTTTACCTCGCCCTCGTTTCAGAAGAAGTGAAGTTTTCCCATGTGAATTTGGTTCTAACATTACCAATTTCAGGCTTGTTCATTATGGTGTCTCCTTTCCAGTCGGCTCTATTCTCTGAAATTTTTCTCCATCTTCTGTATTTCCTGTAGAATATAGTCTCCCCTATTTTCAAGTCTACTTAGTGCTCACCTGTGAATTTCCGTTATTTGTGCCTCTAAGGGTTTGTGTAATTTTGGCTTTATACCCCTCCTTGAGTAGGGTTCTGACCTCTCTTCATGATTAGTAGTAGTAACTAAGTGTTTGAAAGATGAGTGAGCTTTTGTACAAACACGGAGGTAAGAGACATTCTGAGTTGTAAGATGTTTAATTTACTATAAGGTTTTCAGTTGTTAGGAATTTTACTGATTTTACTGGAAAACATTATCGTTATTTCTTAAAATGTTTTGTTTTTTTTGTTTTTCTTTCAGTGAGGATAATAAGTGTTGTAAAATAAATAAAAGATATATATAAACACTTGCTTTCAGTTAAGAAAAATTAATCCAGAATTGCAACTCGCGTTTCTATAGCAGAGAAACTCACCTGATATGGCATACTTGTCTTTAACTGCCATGCAAACAAATTAACAAGTGAAAAAAAGATCTAAAAAAAATAAAAGAACAAAACAAAAAACAAAAGACAAAATCAGACTAAAAGGTAATTTTCCTCAGAATAAAAATTTTAAAAAAATAAAGAGATATGAGATATATAGAGACTTGTTCTCACTAAATGATAAACATAGAGTACGATTATGTCAAAAAAATATAATTAAAATGTTATATCTATAAATTTTATTTTTTATGATCGATCACCTGTGACCAAAATATTAGAATACAAAATGTATAGTTAGAGATAGTTTACGAAAAACGAAACAACCAAGATATGATTAGGTAATATGTACGTAAATGGTTTCGAAAAGTGGGAGGAGCTTTAACAATTTCTCGACTTGTATCTGATAACTATAGTGAAAACAGGAACCACATCAGCTTTGTACATGTTCGTTCTGTATGCATTGTTAGTACTTTAGTGTTGTTAAGTATGGAACTCTTGTTATTGTTAGCAGTTTATTAGAGAGCGTGAAGGTATGTTAGGTTTTGTCAGTGGCGTTATATTCTTTAAGATTCAAGGTTCATAGAATATTGTGTAGCTCATCGTATTCGATGAGAAAACTTTATTGCCTTGCATTTGGAAGTATTTTAGACTGTCCTCATATGAAGATGTTTTCATAGAATCATCATGTGCAGTAATTGTTAAAATGTTTAATATTATTTATGTATCAAATACCTCTATATTTTAAACATTAACATTGAAGAAAAAGAAGTGTAAGGCAATTAAGAATACGTTTAAATTGCCATGTAAATAAAACCATAACTGTTGATATAAGTAGGAGACATTGGCAATGAAGAAACTGCTCTTATTACGTATTTAAAACATGTGTTATGTTTATTAATGAGGTGGTCAATCTATTAATCATATACAGAGTTATAATGATTAGCTTTATTGATGTGAAAACTTTGAGTACAGTAGTGGAACTTATATTAGATTACGAGTCACACAAAGTTATGGCTACGATATATATAAATATGGTTGCAGATGGTATATAGAGATAATTTTGTTAAATAGTTACAAAGATTATGATAAAATAACGAGTTGATGAATATGTTACGAGACTCACTGTTTCTGAAAGATAAGGTGAATGAAATAGTGGGTAATTCGCAGCTCACTGTGTAATATGCGAAATAGCTAGGTTATGCTATTCACTATTTGCAGAATTAAGAGATATGATACTTTGTTTAAGATGTCGATCTGATGTGCTATTTCGCTCAGATACTAAGCGTATGGTTCACGACTTATATTAGATACTCGAATATACAATACATAATATCTTACATCACGGTTTATGTTAATGTTTAAGACTTTGAATTTGGATAAAACTGAATGTTTAATGTACAACTTTAGTATTTCGCGTGTTAGGTAATAATAAAGAACATTTTTATTGCCTCTCACGTTAATATCATAAAAATGATACTATAGAAATATGAACTGGAGTCCAACAGAATACAATTAAAAAATAGAATCATAGAGTCGAATACCTCGAATAGATAAATCAGGAGTTGGGACGGGTAGCGCGACAAAACGCACCCCCACAACCATCACAACTATAAAATTCACAAAGCACCGACACAAACACCATTCCAAAACGTAAAGACGCTAAACCAATAAAGATACAAAGATAGGGCGCGGGTTAGAAATAAAAACAATAAGCAATGTGACAAGGAAGAATGAAATCCACACAATACAACTACGAAAGATTAGCAAAACATCATAAAGAAATTATATATGAAAAAAAATGGAAAAATTATAATTAACCCAATAAAAACAAAAATCAACGATATAAAAAGATACTAACGAAAAACTCCACGACGATCCATACTAAAGAAATAAGGAAAAATGCTCATAAATATAAGTATATTGTACTAGACTTGAGGCTAGCAAATGACCAAGCAGACAGAAAAAGCCCAGAGTAAGCACTAATAACGGACCAGAATAGAACCAGGCAACACTTAAAAATATAAAAACGGGTAATTCGATAGGATTAAAGCATAGAAAAAATAAGATTAAGAAGAAATGTCACTTTTGACTCACGTTGTTAAGAATAAAATGAGTTATTTATTAGAGAAGATAATAAACTATAAGAATTTTTCTTGGAATGTACAACTTTAATGTAGTTACGACAAATTTTTTAAAGGAATTGAACATTAAAATCAAATAACAAATAAATGCAATATTTTGAAAACTACCGTAAGAATAACGTAAATTTAAAAACAAATATGAATTTAGATATAATATGGAAAAGTTTACTTCAAATAAAAACCTTAAAAATTCACAACCTGAAACAGTAAAATAAGATAATCTAAATAATGAGTTGGACCGATCAATTCAGCTTAAAAATAGTAGTATATAGAAAAGATTAATAATGAAATTGGATGAAAAATTTTGTTAGACACCAGATAAAATAAAAAAAAATACAGGAATGAGAAGAGAACATTATTAAAATATGTGATTGAAACTAACAAGGAAAATCAATCCGTAAGAGGATACCTGGTAAAAAAATCAGGTATACAGACAGAAGGAGAGGGTAGTCACAAAGCCAAAGGGGGAGTGCAATAGCGAAAAGGAATATTTTCCTTTGAGTTTATTGTTATTTCTTTTATTCTTATTTTTGCTGCTGAAGTACTCGGCTCGCTGTATGGTTTTCCTTTACTAATTTTAGAAATAGTGACGCTTTTCAACACCTACTCCGCTTCAATCTTTTTAACGAATAATAAGGGGTTAGCATTTTTCTTTTATGTCCATGATTAGCACATTAATTCTAATCAGGAGAATAAAGAAAATACTATTCCATCTATTCCAAAAGGATTTTAAGCTATTATTTTT
This sequence comes from Trachelipus rathkii, assembly GCA_015478945.1. Classification (NCBI taxonomy): domain Eukaryota; kingdom Metazoa; phylum Arthropoda; class Malacostraca; order Isopoda; family Trachelipodidae; genus Trachelipus; species Trachelipus rathkii. Next base: position 28,843 of record JABUQX010060999.1, on the reverse strand, counting down.
GTAATTTTACTCTATTAAATCAACTTCATTCCTTTAAACTCGGACATCAAACTTTATTAATTAGTTGTTATTCATCGATGTTTTGTTCATATCTACATCTCTATTTCTAATTTTTCTCGCTCTCGGTAAATACTTTTTGAAAACTATTTAAACAAAATAAATATTCAAATATTAATTCTATTTACATAGTTTAACCAAAAGGGTTTGCACATTTGTGATCATTCAAAATGACTGTTTTTCTTTCTGTAGTGTGGATAATATTATATATAGTACGCTCTAATAGGTATATTAACTATATACTTATATGTGGAATATATATATATAATAGTATATCATATTATATCTATATATATACTTATGCTTGTACTTAATGTTATTAATAAATTACTTTGTACAATAGTATATAGTAATATATATATTATACTTATATTTATTTCTTATATATATATAATATATAGTATAAGATATATATATATTATATAATATAATATTAGGGAGTTTATATAAATATATATATAGTTTTAGATTTACTGATTCAACTCTGATTATATACTCAGTATTTAAGGTATGTGTGAATAAATGATGAATACAGTTTTCGATTAATTTTAGGGGTCTAGTTTTTTATTAGTTAAAAATACAATATAAAAGTATTTTAATAGAAATAATAAATATATTATAATAATATAAATGATAATATTTTTCAATAAAAACAAAAAGTTTTATTAAAAGATAATATGATAATAATATAAAATAAATATAATAACATAATTAGTATTTTAAAATAATTCAAAAGTATTTTGACGAAGAAAAGTAAAATTATAAAATTATAATATTAAAAAGTTAATTCGGTTATAAATGAGACTTGTTTAAAATGAATAAATACTCATGAATTGTCTAAGTTATTGTATAAAATAAATAAATGTTTTTGAAATGATATCTAAAATTTCTAAGTACTAAAATAGATAAGTGTTTATTATAAAAATCAAAAATAGGTTATAAAGATAATGAAATATTAACAAATAATAATTAAAATAATCATACAACCTATCGCTATATATCTAGATTTGTGTTAAATTATTAAATAGTGTAATTATTTACCTCATCAGTCTTCGTCTCACTGTTCGTTATTAGAGAGTATGATTAGCGTTTGCTTAGTTATCTCATGTATATCACAATGTTTCGTAAGTGATGAATATCATTATGTTTAATAATTAGTTCTAGTGTTTACTATAATTTCATGTATCGCTCAAGATGTGTCATAGGTAGTCACATGTCAATTATATAATTTTATAACGTAATTTATTATTCTAGTATCCGCTGTAAAGGGTTAATGTTTAATTTCTTATGTTAATGACACATTATGTACATTGTAAAGGATGGATTATTTCACGTAGGATCTAGTGTAATTGATAATATTAAAGTATTAAGATATATACTCTCACGATATTAATTGGTAAATAATTAATCACACTCAATGTTAATGCGAAAAGTAGTTATGAAAATGTATGTGAATGCAGATATCTCTCTATGTGGAGTAAAGGTTTGTGACTAGTGAGTGTTTACTAGTTTTTTTGTATGGCCAAACGCGTAGTGTACTTTACTGTTGCTGAATAAGTGTATATGTGGATACTTTGTTATAATCAGATTAAGGCGGAAGTGTAATGTCAGCCATAGAGAGGTGTGATAGTTTCTCAAGGGCGCTGTTCTAGATACACGCGCCCTAGTAATATATTTTATTCTTCAGAGGTCTCAGGGTGGATTGACAATAATGATTAGCTTTTTGTTTGATACTCGTTGAACATGATCTCTTTGTGATTACTCGTTGTTGCAATTTATTATATTTAAGGAATATTTACAGTATTGTATTTATATATATATAAAACGCGTACATAATAGAGCAGAAATTATCGATCAAAGTAGTTAAATGACGCAATAGTAATTTTTGAATTGTGTTTGTGGAATAATGTATATAGTGATAGAACGTGTGAATAGATAGACGTATTTATGATAATGCAACAAGGATTAGTCTATAGACTCTCTGTTTATTCTGATGGTGGATGTGATCGCAAAACCCATTATGCTCAATCGCTTTAGGCTCGAAAAATTATTCTATGATTATAAGGAGCTTTGTTATCGCGCTCTTTGTCGACATGATTTTTATCATATTAGGTGGGTTCTTGGGTATAGGGTTCACTGTATATTTGTTAGTCTTTATAGATGTGTGTTTAATAAATATTTCTCGCGTAGACGTTTTTAGACAAGTTTAATCACGAAAGAGTGTGGTTCGCATATGAATGCTAAATATATAGTATAAGGTTATGATAATTTTTGCTAAGTATTGTTATATCTCTTTGAATTATATATAGATAAAATATAGACGGAATTATGTTTGAGAGAATATATTGTTGTGACTCACTGAAGAGGTGATTACTTTCTCTTCTTGCTATATGATATCCCATACGCTAGAATGCTTAGTGTATTCTTTCTCGCTTGAGTGAGATTTTGTTAAGATGGAAACATATTTAGTTATGTCTATATGCGCAGTGCTGATGTGTGTACGCTATAAAGAGTATAGATTCTATATGGTCCGTGATAGCGGACTTGGAGCATATAATAAATAGTTACATTGATCATTTCTCGTAGGTTGCACAGTTGGAGATCGCCTAGTTTGACTTTATTGTATTGTGTGAAATGTTTATAGTTCAAGCGTTAGACACATATTTCAGTTAAGATCAAGTATTGATTTAACTACAGAGGTGTGTGATATATAAAAGCTCTCTCTCGTCACGATGTTAACTATTATCCGCTCCACTCGTATGACAAGATACTATTCAAGCTTGAAATATGTTAGTAACACTTGTAAGTAGTGTTTTTCGCTTACACTCCTGATCTGCTTCGCAGTATGTAAGGTAACTTTACTATTTGCATTATTGAACGGAAACCTTTGTGTTTAATAGATGGTGCAACATGATGTTATAATCATGTGCTTAAACATGGATAGGATACTAGGTATATGCTCGCGTGTACGTTTATAGTAAATCTCAGATATTGAAGCTATGAGCAGTCTGAGTGTCTAAGACAGGTTTAATAGATAAATGAAGGTAAGTGAGAATAAAATATATAGAATGCGTGATAGAGTGTAAATGTAAATATAACCATATGCCATGACATGAATATGTGTGTGAAAAAGATGATATGTGCGACTAGGACAGTGATTTTTTAAGGTATTTGATTCAGTTTGTGAAGAGTTATCATTAGTGAGAGGGTGGTCAGTTTCTCGTCACTATATATGAGATACAACAAGGATTAGTCAACTATTCAAAATATGATATATATGTAACAAGCTCTAATAGTCTTCACAGATTTCCGTATCTTTGACGTTAATATGATATACTGTAGATCGAGTATAATAAATGGATCAAAGATACTCGCCAGTTTAATCTGATATGATTATATATGTTTGTGTGATCATATTATTCTCTCACGACATTAATGTGATATAATGATATTGTGTATGCAAATTACTCCACGGATTGTTGTCCCGAGCTAAGATAGTGACGCGTGGTACGATCGTGAGCTATCATCAGGTCTCCATTAATTAGTGGGTGAGTCATTAGAATTCTTCTTATGACTTCTCTAGATATTCATTAGGATGTAGATAGTAAATAATAGTACACATAGTTTTGTTTTTCTTAGAAAGTTGAGGACTTTAAAATAATGAACAAGAGCGTTACACAAGAGATATGAGACAAAAAAACAACATAATCTTTACTAGATTCTAAAACTATATTTAAGAAACAAAAATAAATGTATAGTCTTCTGTGATACATAGTGAGCTCTACTTACGCAAAATAGTGATCTCAGATGTATAATACACTGAGAGTAGAATCATAGATGGGGAGGAGTCGGAGAAGACTGTGTAGGGCAGCGTAAATGTGAGGACAGATGCAGGGTCTGGAGAGGCTAATTATAGAGATGAAATGATTTTGGGAGGGTGCGATTTTTAGAATTTTTCTTCCATATAGAATGTAAGAATCTTTTCCAAAACTAATGTTAGTAACTCTCATAAGTTAGTAATACTTTTTACAGATAAGAATACCAAATTAGATTGTTGTCTTTTATATTAACTAATATTTTTTTTGTTAAAGTTTTCTTTATCTCATAAATCTCTCTCTCTTCATTTTCTGAATTTTATTTTATTAATTATATTGTTACCTATTATTTTGATATTTATATATTAGTAAAAAGATAAAAAAATTTGTTTTTTTGCTCTGCATCGATAATCATCATACTATGCGAATTAGAATGAGAGATTGTAAGGATATTTACATAAGGTCTTTCCGATAACGTGCATGCCACATATTTCAGTTTGGTGGGCCGGAGACCCCCTTTGGGGTTGTGAACGGCTATTTAACCCATATATGATTTGGGTTTTAACCTTATATGATGGGTATATACCGAGTTTCATCGTTTCATGTCAATATTCAGGTTTGGGGGCTACTGGAGACCCCCTTTTTGGGGTGTGAAACGGCTATTTACCCATAATATGGGATTTGAGTTACCTTATGATGATGTGTATTGATACGAGTTTCATCGTTCTTTGTTCAATATTTCATGGTTTGGGTCCCGAGAAGAACCACACACACACTTTAGTGCTAGGTGGTACAGTCTATTTACCCAATTAAAGATGTGTATACCTTAATATGATGGTTATTAGTGGACGTATGTTTCATCGTTACTATGTCAAATAAATTTCAGTTTGGAATGGGTCCCATTAAATACCCGCCATGGTGGACTTCTACTATTTAACACTGGTTTCAGCAATGATACTTAAATAAGTGAGTGAATAGGTGTATTATGCCGAGATAATTCAGTGTCTACAGTCAAAGTAATTTCAAGTTTGTTGGGGGGCCAGACATCCCCCTGTATAGCTACGACCATAATTTAACACTGGATTTCAAGCATGATGACCATATATAGTTATGTATTTTGTTGTTGTATTTACACGAGTTATCTACATTGGACTCGTTCTCAACAGGCACAATCACATGTATAGTGCTCCACATGTTTATCTAACGTGTGTAGAAGTGGAGCGAGGTCCAATAACAATATATAGTGATTACGGCATTTTAAATCAAGGAAAAGACAACGATAACCTATAGAGTGTGCTCTGGGACCTGGCATATTATAATAGTGTAGCTGTTCTTTATTTATTTATATAGTAGATGTCAAATCGTTCAAACCACTCAAGTTTAATAGCGCGTACATAAACAGATCTCTAATATCTAAACGCCGTATAGTTGTGTTGGGCTCCACACAGAGTATATCCCATAGGGAGGTCTCATACTGAATAAATTATTTAACATTACAAGTAGCTATCAGCAAACTACGTATATATAATATCTATATTATTATTGATGTCTGTATTGTGTACTCTATATTCTTGTATTATTACACACTTAGAGTGTTCTCAGCCTATACTACTGGAAGACTATAGTATTTTTCAAGTTATTATGTAAGGAGTCTTATAGCATCCTAACACTCACACTATATGGGTGAACTCTACTAATCGTAATTTTATAACAACTACTAGGCATTACACAGTAAATGATAAATAACTATTAATATATAATTGAGATATTATGAGTGTGATAATACCGATAAGATATCAGCTTATTCTACGTGAACAATTATAATTTAATATGTTTTGGGAGTGGAATTACCCCTATCTGATGGTTGACTACTAGACACCTCTTAATATGGACTTGTATAATCATCCTTTTGTTAAGGAAATTGAAGAAACTCTTGACTTTATTAATAAACAATATCAAACTCATATTGTGATTTAATACGAAATGTTTTATTAATTACGTACACTGGCAAGCGGTTACATCAGCACACGCGTGTGCCGGAGACCAAATTATATCCTCACTCAGTGGAATACTAAATACTTAATTCTAATTTCTAGAAGAAATACTCTCAACTCTGAGAAATACACTCTATCAGCAAATTTCTGACCTATATTAACGAACACTTTTGAATTTATTTTATTAAATGGGTGATACGGATGTGGGAGTCCACCACTCGAATTACGATGGAGAGTGACATCTAGAGGGGACTTAATCATTACGATATGTAGCAATAATACTCACGCATTGGGGTTAAACATTTCATCAATTTAACATACCCTACACAAATAGTTTTTTGGTAAACTAGTAATACTGTATGGATCTAGAGCACAACGCCCAATGATAGACATACCATACAGTAATCTGCAGGACCATTAGGGTGCTAGAAGTGCGCTGCGAGTCACGAGGCGCTTCTCTAAAAAGTAGTGGACTCTAAGTGCTTGTCATGATTATAGATTATTAAATCAGAGTAATAGAGGTAGAGTCATACTACGTCGATATTCTCGGAAGATTCAGGCAAAGTTCATATACACGCGGCCTATATCCGAGAAGTCGCCGCTGTTTGCCTGGCGAGGACTATGCACGCGCGCACTCAATCCAAAGTTGGGGGTCACGAATACTATGTGCAGCTCAGTGGCTCGCGATTTGAGTGATGTCTCGGCTTGATTTAAGTCATTTTGATACAGCTACTGATATTTGGAGCGCGGAGTGCTGGTGGTACTGCCCGTCCGGGCGGGTCCTTCGCACACGCACGCGAGAGATGTAAACCAGGAGTACCTGAGAGCGCTTCGGATCTCGACGGCATCAGACTCAAGGTGCAGGATCTCTGAACATCTTTGTGAGTAGAATACGCAACTGGCGTTGAATCTACAATTTTTCTTGTGGGCGTGTGGTGAATCAACTTATCTTTTAAAGTTGTGCATCAAAAGAGATATGCACTCTATCTATCTCGCATAGCGTGAGATACTCAAATGAGATAAATGAAGACGTATATAAGATAACGAATCTATAAAGTGTGAATGGGTGTGATGAGCTCTAAAGTAATTAATTATATTGTGTGTATAAAATCAAAAATTATAGCTCTACGTCATATATATAGAAACTTTGAAATTATATTAAAGGATTATATTAAAGTTTGATCATATTATATTCAATTAGGAAGCTACTGTAATCATATTTATTGAAAATTATACAAATATTTAATTCTATAAATACATATAGATGAAATAAATATATAAATTAACTACATATATATATGGTATAAAAATAAGAATTCACGGAATCGTCTATATCCTTACGGGTACTACTTTGCATGCTCACTCACACTAGTCATATGCTATGAATTCGCGCTAGAGACTCTGATTAGCAGTGTGACTCGATATAGACGGGTTGTATAAATAAGATAATATTATACATTTTCACTATATGCGAGTATGACATTAGGCATTTGTATTTATCGTTATTTTATAGAGAGTAATATAATTTTAATTGAATTTAATAATATTTTCTCTCGTTATTTAGATATCTCTCATAAATATTGTGTTTATCTGATAGTTTCATTCTTATAGTAATAAACAAGTTATATTAATTAAATTTAGCCTCGCACAATTAGTGGAACAGTATTGGAGCCGTTATCATTATGCTCTATTGATCCTCGCTAGGATAATAAAACCGCATCTGATAGACGTATGACTTCGCGCAGAGATAATACATTGTGTGGTTCTATCCTCAGGTGCCTTGAGATCAGCTATACACGCGTGATAAGAATAAGTGACCATATATCGCTCGTTCCGTTTGGTTTGATCCGTTGTGACTCTCTCAGCGAAATCACACGCACTCGCACCTCTCCCAATAACATGAAGATAAGCGCCTTGCATTCGTATAACAGAGCATAGTGATCATTTATAATAATGCAGTGTCAGATAAGAGTATAATACTAACTGTCGCAAACATTATCGCAGAATGTGATGGACTCGGTAATGTATGGATTTAATAAGTAGGATTATAATATTATAATTACGAGACAGTGATTATTTATGTAGTGCATAAGTGTAACCTATTCTTCATTCGTGTTGTGATATGCTATTCTCACTCAGTGATTATTTTATATTCTATTACACTGATCGAAAGGTTTGCAGCGAATCTATGAATCCACCCAAAACTATTAGGTTCTTTTACACAGTAAATAATACTTATCAACCAGAGCCTTTTATCCTCCATGTTGAATACTGACATAAGTAATATAATATATATATATATATTACTATATTATGGGTTGATAATAATATAATATTACTAATAATAAATATAGTAAAATAAATAAAATATATATATATAATAGAAAAATAAATAATGTAAAAAATATATATATATATATATATATAATAATGATATAAAATAAAATGAATAAAATATAATAATGAATTATATATATTAAAAAATTATATATAATAATATATTATTTATATATATATAATATTATATTACTTAATATTATAAATTATATAATATAATATATAAGTATAATAATATATTAATTTATATAATAATATATATATAATATAATTATTAAGTATTAATAATATAATATATATTATATAATATTAATAATAATATTATAATATAATAATATTAATATTTATAAAATAATTATTATTAATATTAATATTATATATTATTAAATATATATATTAATAATATATTATTTATTTTATTATATATTTGAGTGAACCATTATTTAGCACTCTTAATGCCGAAGATGAATTAGCGATATGACAAGCTACATTTGTGTAAATGGTTGTATTCTGATACTCCTTAAGTTTGGATGTGCACAGTGGAAATAATTTAGGCCCGATTAGCAGGCCCTGTCATTTCACAAGGCTGCGACGTCTCGGAAATGCTTGCGCGCACCGTGTAAGGCGTGGGTTCAGCAAGGCCTGAGTCGGCGGGACTTTTTACCCAAATGCGAAGATGCAAGATCAGTAAGAATTGAGAGTGGATATTATAGTGTTTGTATATGAGATTCTGTTGTAAGTGTTTTAGTACTATTGGTTTATAGTGAAAAGTGGCTGACATCGTCACTTGTTGCTAAAGCTCTCCACGTGTAAAATACTTAGTACACCACTCTTTATGTCGCCAGATAAACTTCGCTCTCAAGACGTATATGATATATTTTTCAAGAAATAATTATGCTACTACTAACGACATATAAATTATATTTGTGTCGTATTTCACGTGGTCGAATACAGAAGAACTCAACCATAACTGTGCAAGACGAGTCCTGCTTTCTTAGAAGGCGAGACAAAAACTGCTTCGACATTCTTATTCAACACTGAGCCAAGCGTGTAACTGCACCACTTATATATATAAAATGTATATAATTATTAAAATATTAAATCTTAATATTAATATTACAGGGTGATATTAATTTCGGTTACTAGGTGGTGTATATTTATAAACCAAATAAAATTATACATATTAATATATAATACTCTGATTTTATATAATAATATATGGGCCTATAATGAATTTCTATCATATTTTTCTTATACAAAAATGTTTGTGACGAATATCGTTGAACTTATTATACTCCTATTCGATTAATTATTATGACCATTGGTACTTATAATCTTTTTAATATAAGTTGTTGAAGTCTATATTATTATTTCAAACTCTTTAATTAATTTATATAATATATATATATATATATATTATTTAACCTTATTGATCATTTACTTCCTCTTTTTTCTAACTATAATATAATATAATTAATTCCCTTATTGTAATATTATACGAGAAAGTTTTATTATTTACTCCATTAAAATATTTTATATTATTGATTACATTATTTTGAAGTCTATAATGTCATTATTTCAAACTCTTATAATTAAATTTTTTATATACTCGTTACTTTTTATATATCTATTTATATAGATTATATATTATACAACTTATTTTATTCATTATATGATATATAAGTTTTATTTCACCATAAGTTGGCACTGCTGCCCATGGAATCGAAAAATTATTTTATTTGAATATAAGCAGCTTCCTTAATTTTATATATAAAAGAATTAACAAATGACATTCTAATAAATAAGTTTCTTGGTCAGATATATGAGATATATTATACTTCATCTCTCATACTTTAAAAAATAATTATCTTACAATATTTATTGATTTATATTTATTTTATTTATTTTAATAAGTCTTATTATGTAATATGCTGCGTACCTATCTGATCATTATAACAAATATATGAATTTTCCTTAGATTACCTACATTGGTTCTACCGAAGAGGCATTATACAAAGTTCAAATTAGTATACTTCATTATAATCTATATATATATATATTAAACTATAAAAGATTATTAGTTAGTGTTAATATTAATATTGATGCATCTAATAAAACTTCAATCTCCCATTGATAAGTCCACGACCTCTCCATTTATCGTATTTATATCTCTTTTAAAATTTATTTCATATATAAGACATAACTCTCCTCTAAACTATATATAAATAACAAAATAAAAACATAATATATTGTAATAATGAAAAAAATTATAGTTATTTACAATAATTAAAAAAAAAATATTTTTAAATCAATTTTAATAGATTAAAAAAACCCCAAATGAAAACTTAAAATTACTTATGTTATAAGATTATGATAATAGAGCAAAAATATATACTGCTATATTAATTTGTGGAGCATATTTGGATATATAATAAATATCATATAATATATACTTTAATAATAATGATATAACTTATTGAGTAACTCGTATTTAAGTTATACTATATATATAGGTTATATATTAAATCTTAACTTGTATATATAGTATTCATGCAAGTATGATTCGCTATCATGTATACATACATCTTTATTTTTCACACTCCACGCCATAAGTACATAGGTGGTAAAGATGACGGAAGTGCACAGCATGCACCGTGAGAACAGTAAAAATGGTTATTTAGAAGAGGATACTCTCGCACAGAGAGTCCGCAGAAAAAGAAGACACCCAGTCCTTACAGCATCGCACGTTTATACCCTATTAGTTGAGAACTTCACGGTCGTGCTCTCGCGGTCCTATGCAGAATAGTTGATCGCGCTAGTGAGGATTCAACGAGACCTCGGCTGACCTGGACCCTACTGCCGCGCTCACAAGGCAGTGATATAATCAGAGTGTTACGAGTAATCCATGTCAACAGGGTGTGTCCACTATACCATAACTCCTCCTACCCCATGAAAACGTATATCTTGACGTCATTTCGCTTGTGTAATAACGCGAACTCGTCTTGCACTACATCGCTTCTCTCAGACCGCACGCAAAATACATATAAATATGTCTCATGCTGCCAGGACTTTCCGCTTTCACTTGATCCTACAATCCACTTTTTATAGTTCTACTGTGCGTTCTTAACCTCACTAAAGGTCCCGGTCGTATTCCTCAATAATCCTATCACGGAGAGCTCAGTCACCATAACAGCAGTAGTGGTTTCTAAAGACGAAAATTTCACAACCGTATCTACTCATTCAATTCTCCATTTATATACCACATGGACCAAACCCATCTATAGCAAACCGTAAGCATTCTTTCAAGTTGGTAATTTCATACTAATTATCCGCACTAATGTTTTCTTTTGATAATCCACTTTACTGTTATAATTTCCTCTTTCATTTTTATCAACTATGGTGTTTTTACATTTTTGTATAGGAATCACTCATTTCTACGCTAAAAAATTGTGTAGATTCTGTGCTGACACATTGAACGTATTATTGTTGTGCTACTACTGCTCTCTTTGTAGTGTACCACGGGACCACTCGCTCTACTTCAACCTACCTCATAACTCATTTATACGACAGGTGAGAACAATATTACCCTCTCACTCGCTCGCCTCTCACGCGCTTACATTATAAAAACTTAGATACCTATATTTCGTCATTACAACGATATAATCGCACCAGCCACCTTCTCCTGTCCAATTTCGAGACGAGACGGTTTTTTACTTTTTTCAATAATGCCACTTTACATCATTTAACATATAATGTCCCTAAGCTCAAAACATTATTCATAGAATACGTGTGTTCATGAATGCTCAATACATCTAACATAACTTCATATATATATATATTATATAATATATTAATATATAATATATTAATATATATATAATATTATATATATTAATTATTAACTTATACTATATATATATATACATATTATATATATATAATATAAATTAATATATATAATATATATACTATATATATATATATATTATAATATATATATAATAGATATATTATATATTTAGATATTATTATTATATAAATAATAATATTATATATATTTATAATATTAAGTATTATTAATATAAATATATTAATATATATAGTTATCTATATTATATATATTTATAATACTACTTAAACGATAAGTTATAAATGAAATAATAAATATATACGTATTATAATAAGATTAATTAATACTATTAATATTATAAGCTATATAATTAATATATTATAATATTAATTATGTTAATAATGATATAATATATAACTATATTATATTTTTAGATATAATAATATATAAATATATTAATACCTTTTTAATATATTACTTACTTAACCCTATAAATGCCTCAATCACTTATATACGTATATATATATATATATATATTTATGTAAATAAAAAGATCAAAAGGTTGTGAAATAAAACCTTTATCATTGGAATTTTTTTAATTTAAATAAACTAGTTCAAAATTTAATGATAAAGAACACAAGTTTCTTTAAAAAAAACCCCTACTCCACCTACGTGAAAACCATTCAGTGAGTAAAGACTATCGCTTTTAACTTTACTGCTGGTTAAATAGAGTTTCAGCATCTAAGTTAGTAATTTTTTGCAAAAGATAGGTAAAATTTAATACGATGTATATTCTCGACGAATAGTTGCAAAGGATGTTTTACTTTATTATATGTAGTTTATATTTATAAAAAGTATAAGTTAAATTGTGACTTACCAAACTAAGTAGAGGTGTGAATCGAAATTATAAAAATAAGTGAAGTTGGTCATCATCACCGAGAAGCACTCCTTTATTAACAGCTCACAGAGGTTTTGTTCTATAAAAATCTTAGGGCGTGTAGTCGGTGAAAAGTTAGGAGGAATCATCTATGATAGATGACTATTTTAGATAAGGAAGCAATTTAAATCTATTGTCTCATTTAATCAATAAAAATCGTTAGATATGTCAAAAAACTTATCAAGAATAGTAGAAGTTTTACGAGTTAGTATTTTTATTTAGTAAGAGGAATAAAAATTTTCTTAGTAGTAAGTATTGACCAAGTGGATAGCAAGTTTCTATTGAGTTGTAAGGTGAACTTGTTAAGAATATATAGTTCCCTAGAGGAGGTTTTGTGACACCCTACACTACTTGAACAATAAAATCATTTTTCGGTAGATAGAAATAAGGAAGAGCTCATTTAACAGGTCCGCTACTGCTCACACTTTTAACCTCGAATTAATAGTGTGGAAGAACGAACGCACTCAGGGATCAAATATATTGCATCATATTGCGTATACAACTAGAAAAATTATACTCAGGTAAATTTCTGGTATTTACATGCAAGACTCTAATTATTACATACACTAGTTGTTCGAGGTACTCTGAAAAGTAACGATATATTTATGTCTGCTGTATAAATTCTTTTACTACTGCAGATATACGATAGTCGATTTAAGGAATTTGTTCAAGTAATAGTCAAAGGTTTATCAAAGAGCATAGTCACAATATTTTTTTTTTATCATATCATCTCTCAGAACACAGTACAATCATTTGTCTTGCAAAACTGTATTAACTACCACTCTCAAAATAACGGGTTTTGAGAAAAAAAAGGTGTCTTGGAATCCGTTTAACCGAATACCGAGTGGTCTGATAACATCTGTCTCTTTCACCTTATTCATCTGGACCAAATCTACACTCTCATTGGGTAGTAACTTTCCTCTATTCAACTCTTATGATAATAATAGATTAAATAATAATATCCTGGGGACCAGATCAGGACTGTGTAAGTACGTGGGATGATAATTTTTTGACCTAGAAGTTCGAATCATTGAAGCATTTGAGATCACTGGCTCACAATTAAGTTGGTACGAGCTATTAGTCATGATGCAGGATATGAGAAAAAAACCACGGATTAACTCGGTGTGAATCTATATTTTCATAAGAAATACGAGGCTTCTATTGGTAATATATTTCTGGAGAAGTTTTACGCAATAATACAGATCAAGAAGGTTATCAGTTACCAGTTGTACCCTCAGAGTGTAGTGATAGATGGGATTTTACAGATGAATAGTGAAGGAAGATCAGAATTGTGAGAGTTATCTTCATTTCAATAAAGCGACGGTTTCGAGTAATGATGGAGTTTTATTAATGTTTAAGATATTCAGAAAATGTATTGATTGTAAGGTTGAAGTGATTGCATATTATGTTATTAGAAGAGATAAAGTACAAACTTAATCTATTATGTTCTAGTAATTGTATTAAACACTTGTACCTTTTACAATCTTTTGATTTTATTACCTGCTATCTCATATTAAATGATATTGAAATAATTTATTGAAACAGAACAGGCCTTTACTTTTGCAGACCTGTCCATAAATAATTATTATAATATATATAATTTAATACTATAATATATATATATATTATATATATTAATATATAAATAATATTATTTTATTTTATTATAATTAAGTCAAGTATATATATATATATATAATGATATAATAATATATAATTATATTATAAATATATATATATTATAAGTATTATATATTATATTATATATATACTACTACTATCTTTACTTCCTCTCCCAGGGAAGGTTCTCTTACATTCTGTCATAGCTCGCGCAAAGCATCTCTATTCTCCAGACGTACGTTCCTATGAGCTAGCCCTAACACTAAATATAATTTCCTCTCTCTTCCAGCTCGAATCTCCATATGTTGGTAGCTGACATCTTTCCAAGAGAGTCCTCCAACGATCCGACCCATCTTATACTTCGGTGTCATTCCGTTTGGTCGTGTCTTGTCCACTAATATTGATATATAATAAGGTTGTCCATTCCATCTTCTTATCGGCTATTCATCTCCTGGCATCCATACTCTCTCACAATTGTTTACCCCACCATTCTCAATTTCTACCCACATCCATTCTTCATTAGATTGTCAATCTTCTTCATCCACCTGATATTACTTCTTAATAACTTCATTTCCTTATTCTGTTTCTTTCCTACTCTTTTCAAATCATAGTTCTTATTAATCCTCTTTCTCCGTCCGATATGTTATCTACTTATCCTCTCTTTCATCAGTTGTTGTACCATTGTTTCCGCTCCAAATAACAAGCAGGATTCGCTAATCAGTATTGCTGTTTCATCAAAACACTCCACCTTTTTAACCTCTATTCTGATGTTTCCTTGTCTCTCTCTCCATGGGAGGTTATACCGGCTTTCATAAAACTTACAATTTCCTACTTTGCCATTCTTCGCGTATCTCTTCCCACTTCCTCCCCTTCTGTTAAACATCCTCCGAGATAATTGCAGGTATTTACGCCTTCACCTCCTCCTCTCTCATCCATCATTCGTGATTCCCATCCTCCTTTCCTTCAGCTGTTGACGCTGAGTTAATATCTCATCCTCCCTTGTATGTTCATCTACTCCGTGATTCGCTGCCAAACTCCATCACCGCAAACAACTCCACCACCTCTCGAGATACTCGCGAGGTTCTCTCTCCTCTCTCCGCATGCCAGAGCGGTCCGCAAAATATGCACATTTATGTACCCAGTGTCGCAAATTCTTCCAGTTCTCTCTTTCAATCTTCCTTTTATAACCACGTCTAAAAGATCGTATAGACACTAGCAGTAGGCTCGTACTTCACAAACTACACGCTCCGCCTTTTCTTTCCCTTCCTTGTTTTCAGCCTCAAACCATCTATGTGCGTTTCTCGCACATGCAGTTCTAACATTACAGCTTGCACTTTTCTTCATACCATCACTTTCTATTGCCTTCATATATATATACCCTTCACTTCCATTCCGTCCTCCCATAGCTCTCCGGAGCTATATTTCCCTTTAGCACCGATCGAATGCCTTTTGTAGATCGCATGAAGGCACAAAGATCTCTTGCCACTGTTCCCAGCATCCTCCGAGGACCATTCTTCGTGTGATAAGAGGTCCGTTCTTCCGTCTCTCTCTCTATAGCACGTACTGTTCTTCTCTGAGTTCTCGGCTCTACTTACTCTCCTCAACTCTTCCTCTCCAAATTTCTTTCGCCTCATATTATGCAGTCTCATGATGGTTGTCTTGCAACTAGGCCTAACCACTCTATCTCATTAACAGCATTCAGCATTTCTCGCTTATACTCTCATTTTTAATAATCGATTCGCGGGTATAGTATTAGTGTGGCGCGCACTTCTCGCACCCAATTTCGCTCGGAGGACAGCTTTCCTACTATCGCGAACACTATGTTCAAGCAAACTGATGATTTCTCCTTATCAGGCTCCTTCCTCCCTCCTCCACCAAACTCCAAGCCATCTCACATCCTCTCCTGGAGCTTTTATTCTCTTCTCTCACTCCTTTTATCAGCCTTCTTAGCCTCTCTTATTACCATACTATTCTCTCACCGTTAGCTCTCCGCCCTTCATCACTGCCTCTCTCCTTCCTCTCTCGTCGATCTGCAGCCTTTCTTGCTGTTTCTCGTACTTCTACATTTTAGCAGATCTTCATATATTTTCGGTCCACTACTATCATTTCTCTTACAGTCTGCACAAACGCAATCTCTTCCGTTATCTATCTTTTATGTCTATTATCGCTTTTTGTTTTACTTGAATACGCTCCTTCGTACCATCTTATATAGGCTTATTCTTACCTTCGCTCGATATCATCGTGTGTTTCTCCTGCCCACTCTCTCTCTGTCTCGCACTCTTGTTTTTGCTCTTTCCTCCTCTTTATTCTCTCTGCTCATTCCTTGCCTGTAATAATTTCCTCACCGTGCTGCCATGCTGTTTTTCTTTCATGCACATGTCCTACATTTACATCTGTTTTGTTTTCTTATTGTTGTTACACTTCGCTTTCATTCCACATAGGTTGATATGAACTCTTTCCTAGTAACCTCATATACCCATCTTTTACCAAGAGTATTTTCTCTTCCTCACTTCCCTGATGACATACCCTGATAAGTACTTCGTTTTCTTCTACCATTCCTTAGGTTACCATGACCAATTTTCCCGTTATACATAATTTCGGCTCTTTCTTGTCTTGCCCAAACTTCTTACCACTTCTGATCACTGCCCTGCTGCGTCATTTTATATATATATATTATATAGTTATATATATATATATATAATAATATGTATATATTAAGTAATATGATAATATATAAAGTTTCATTATATAATAAGTTAAATATATTAGCAACTTTAATTTATATATATAACTTTACTACATGTGACAAAAATTAATAATAAGTGTATTAAACTGTATTATAATATAATATAATATATATTATATAATAATAATATAGTATTAATATATATATATATTAATATACACGTACATGTTACTACTATATATATAAATTAAATTAAAATATTATATATTATATTAAGTAATATATATATATATAATATAATTAATTATATTTTTTATTATTAATATATTAGGTATTTATATATATATAATAGTATAGTACATAGAGTATTTAGTATATATACTCCATTATAATAAGTACCCGTTAATTTTATAATATTATGATATAATATTTAATTATAATAATATAATGTAACATGTCCTAATCTTAATACTATATTATATTGTATTGAAACTATATATTAATTATATATAATATTATTAACATGATATACACAAATATATAGACAGAAGTATATATAGAATAGATATAAATAATTTAAAAATATAGATTATATTTATATATTATTTATCAATTATATCTATAATCCTTCTAATAAAATATTATATATATATAATAGAATATATCAACCTCATTGCAATAATCTAATATACTATAGATACTCAATATAAAAAATATTAGTAACGAGTATATGTAATATAATATATATTTCCTCCTTTATATATGTTAGATAGTGTGTTGAGTATACAGTTAATAGTTAATAATATATCACTGATACTCTAACTACCTCACTCTATTGTATTATACACGCACAGTATGTGTATGCTATAAATATATAATATTAATATAGATGCTTATATACATTTAAGCTCTTAGGTTATAGAATTTTTATATAATCAAGGCGACTCCTGCACCTCTGTGAACATAACTCGTAGCTCAGCATCGAGGTTGATGCATTTATAGAAACGATCTAATTTGGACATAAATTTTGCGCAACTGGTTCTCCTGATATATTTTTATATGTGCATATTGGTTGCGAACAGTTAGTCATAAAATAGATTAAGTTATTACCTTAATAAATATAAAGAAATGGTAGTAAGCAAAATTCGAAACGAAAAGAAGGGAAAGAATAGCGGACGACTATGAAATTAATGTGCTTTTAACATCAATTAAAATATCACGCGCACTAATATGCAATGTAATTATTTGCACACACAACCACTAAGATATTAAGGAGACACTATCAAGTGTTTTAGTTGAGCCTAATTAACGATATAAATTTTTTTATAAATACTCTGCGTTTACATATATTATATGTTTGAAAATTACTATGCATATAAATAATATTTTATAACAAAAAATATTAATAAAAGCACATAAAAATAATTAAAAGTTATTTTATTTCAAAATACTTTAAATCAAGGATAGGAAAGAGTGAAGTAAATCTGATAATTGTACGTTTACCAATAACCATTTTCTTGAAGTCAACCAACACAGACTGATTTACATAGAAAAATATGTTTTAATAGGGAACTCAAGTTTAATCGCAATAATTTGAGTAGACGTGTTTAGAAAATCTAGTGATAGGTATAATAATATAATATACTACCAAAAGTGATATGTATAATAAGTTTATTTTAAATATACATGATATATTTATATTAAAGTTATAGAATTTTTTACAATATATATAATAATATATATATTATATTCATGAAGACGCTTCGGTGATAAGTATGGATAACAATTTAAAATTTACTTTTATTAAGCAATTTATTATAATATTTTTTTATTATTAGAAGATAATAATTGATGTAACATTAACGTTCTGACATTTAATAAAATCTATATCAATATTATATACATATTATATATAGTAGTAAGAATACCTTTACACTCTCAATATATAGATATATATATAATATGTATTAAGGTATATTATAGAATCTCTCATATATGGTTATTTAATCAGATAACATTTAGATATATGATTTTTTCTATTAACTAGTATTAGAGAAATATAAATAAATATAATATCCTATATATAATCTTTATGGATATATAATAGATATTATAATAAATGCTATATATATACTTATATATTAATATATATATTATAATATATTATTATTTTATATATAACTATATATATATATAATATATTATAATATATATTATTATATAACTACTATTCGTTCTTTTATAATTCGTTTCGGGGATGAACCCTTTTAAATTATTTACATTCTCAAACACATCAAAAGTGCAGATATAGTTCCCTTAATTATTTTGCATCTTCAAAACTAAAAATTATAATAATTATCCTTATAATATAATACAGGAATCAATTATAGTCTGCGAACTTAATATGGCAACACTTAATTCAATAACCTTTCTAATATCCTATATTATTGTTTGCGTTTTGTAAAGTCTTTTTACTCTGTTAATAATAGCTCACACTCACCACAACAATACTAATATATATGATATAATTTATTCTCTCATATAAATTAATTATAGAATATATTCCTCTCTCTAAGAAAGTAACAGGTCTCTGTATCACTATAAATTTATTATGATTTATATAATAATAATAAGATTATATAGTATAAATACTTTCAATTTAAAAAGAGAGTGAGAGAGATGAGTAAGAGAGAGAGGAGAGAGCACGAGTAGTAAAAGTTACTAGAGTCCGCCCTCACGATGCTTAAGTTTACTATAGTAATACGGTGATAGAATATTACGTAATTGAAACTATATATAAGTAGTATATATAATATAAGCTATATACAGTATATAATAATAAGATATTAATAAACTATTTATATTAAATGAGATCATAAAGGTTCATTAATAATTCTTGAATATAATTTATTAAAAGCAAACCTTAAATATCTTTTATATTAGTATATATAATATATATACTATATATATATTATTATCAAATTACAAAATAATTAATTATTAATGTTAGATTACGAGTAATTATTAATTTACAAATATATAAAATATATATTGTGAATATATAGGTGTTAGTATTAGTAAAGATATCAATATAACTCAACTATATATATTATAAGAGTATATATATATTATATTATAGTTATTATATTAATAATGTGACATACAATAACCTTATTTACAATTAGATTTTGATAAAAAAGAAATAAATATATGGAACATGATCAAATTTTATTAAATGTGCTCCGTTATAAATAAAGACGCCTATATAATGCATAGTAAATACTCACATATTGTCAACAGGAAGCCTGGCATCTTCTACACTATTCTCCTCTGTAGATTAAGCATTTTAACCACTGTGAACGTATATAGTTTACAACTTTATATACAGTATTTCTTCTTCCTTCCTCTATATCAGAAACCGCCCCCGAGAAGGAAAGGGGTTTTTTAAAATGAACTCATTTTTCTACAGCAACTTTATATATTATAATAGTTTAACATTTCTGACTTTATGTCTCTAACTAATACTGTTGTTATATTATATATTTCCTCTTCTGACACAACCTAGATGTGTGTGTTACTTACAAAGAAACCACGCTCTCATCGCGCTCGGTGCCTTCTTTGGAGATTAGTGGCCGCTGTCGAGAAGTGTGTCTTAAGATCTCTTACGTTGACAATATTTGTGTTTTGTTAGCAATCCACTCAATTTTGTCTCAAAGGAAGGAGTGTTACCCTCCATCTCGATTTGATATACTATATCTGGCAGGGTTGTGTAGATAGAACACATAAAGACTCTAATTATGTATTGTGAACCTGCACGCAAATAATAATGTGCTGTACTGTTTAGTAAGATAAACGCTCAATATTTACCCTATCTATAATGTGGTTGCAACTTTTAAAATACCCCTTTCCTTCTCCGAGAAGAAGAATAACGTAAAAGTTGTAAACAACGGTTGCCGATATTAGATCATGAAATCATACAGAAAAAAACCTCGCTTAGAGAGATGCCATGGGACTGTGAATTTATAATTTACTTTGGTCAATTATTGAGTTGGTCACTTTAGTAAGTGAATTAAAAGATTTATTCATGTGTGGCTTCCAATTATGATTTATTTTCTTTTAGATCTAACTCTCGTTTGTAAATAAAGGTTATACATATCGCAGTGTAGTTTATGTCACAGTTAGAATAGTATTCTTAATCTATTATTACTATATATAATATCCACTAATGTAGTTTAGTAATTTTTATAGTATGAAATTTAACATAGACTAACTCAAGCTCAAATAAGGTAATATATACATTATATTATTAAATATATCGTATAATATCATGCTATGTATTATATATAGATTATTTTTATATAATAAGTATACTTTTTATATACTTTATTATTTTAGTATAAGTAAATGTGTTATTAAATATTAACAATACATTCCCTCTTCTCTCTCTGATTATGTTTAAAAACTTTTCCTTACTATTGGTATTTCGGGTTATATAATTATAGTATAGATGCGTAATATATATTAACTATACTATATAATAATATTATTCTAATTATATTATATATTTGATTACCTAAAATTTATACTCAAGGTAAATGAATATATTTTCTAACTATATAATATATATTTATATTATATTATTATTATCCAGTAATTACCAGTAACTTATTACTACTCGTGCTCTCTCCTCTCTCTCTCTCTCTCTCTCTCAGTATTTGCTTCATGATATCTTCTCAGGTCTTAAGGATATTGTTATGTATTATTAAATACTATATCCTAATAAATCAGTCTAATCATTATAAATATTAACTCTTAATGAAAATATCTTCTTAATATAGTATGATCCTTATCATAATAATAAGTATATTTCTCTATATATATATATTAGATATATCTTAATATATTAATTATTATAATATTAATATAATACCTTTTACGAATTGCTGTATTGTAATATATTTATTACTAAGTTTTATTTATATTTTAAATAAATTCGATAAATAATTATTAAATAAAAATTAAAATATAAAAGTAACTCTAAAAAATAGATATAATAAAAAATAATATATATTTTATTTATTAATAATTTAGCTTAAAACTAATATTAGGAAAATTTATATTAATATAGAAAAAAGAAATATATATATAAATTAAATATATATATATATTATTTATATGATTGGGGTTATTAGTGATGCTCAAATTTATTGTTACTATAATATAATAACAATAATCTTGTATAATTACTTTATATATTTATTATTATCATTCAATTATATCAATAACATTCAAATTTTAGTATATTTATTATATTATATATATAATATTTTTGTATTTATTAAAAAAATTATATTATGTATTCCTGCAATCGTGTAAATTAAAATTTAATAGAATGTATAAATGGGTAATTCATATATAGTATAACTAATTGTTTGATATATTAAAGTATATATATATATATCACTATGTATATATATATTACAATAATTATTCACAGGACTCATATTCCTTGTCATATATTCATTATATGATAATCACCCTCTCACCTCACTCTCAATAACTATTACTAATATCGACTTGTATATATAGTATATACCACCTTTATATATTGTATTAATATATATATATATATATATATATATTATCATAATATTTATGTATTAATTTATATATTTAATATATATATTATATATATATTATTATATCCATTTACTTATATTAATTATATTAATTAATTATATATATATATATATATATATTATATACTATATATAATTAATTATATATATTATATATATATATATTATTATTATATATATTATATATATATATATATATATATTATAGTATATATATTATTATAACTTGTGAAGATTCATCCTCATCATAAATTTTTCTTGTGTAATATTGTTTTTCATTGTAGACTTCACGTTAACTTTTTATTTAAATATTCATAAATTTATCAAATTTTTCTCCTTATTGTTTTATATTTTAATAATATTTTAATTAATTTTATGTGTTTTATTAAATATTTTATTTTGTTATAAAATATATATTTTATTATGCATAGTATTTAAACATTAATAATTTATATAAACAGAGTATTTATAAAAAAAATTTATACTATTATATTCACAGATACCTTATTACTCGCCTTTTTTGCCTTAATTGGGCAACGGCATTAGTTCTCTAATTTTTAATGTGTTATAAAGCATTATATTTTAGTGATGAATAGCGGGCCAATTGTGCTTTCGTCCAAAGGATTTTGGCATATCTTTTATATATTTATTATGTTAAATAATTTCATATTTATATGATATCCTTCGCAATAATAAATATGAAAATTATTATCTCAGAATACATTGCAAAATTTGTCAAAAAATTAGTCGTTTCTATAATGTTCAATTAACTAGTGCTGAGCACGAGAAGCACGACGAGTGCAGGAGTCGCTCTGATATATATATATATATATATATATTATATAATATTAATATATTATATATATATATATATATATTATTAATTAATTAAATATATATATTAATTAATATATATAGTATAGTATATATATTTATATTAATATATGTATTAATAAATATATATTAATATTATTTAATAGTATATTATATATTTTATAATTAATATATATTATATTAATATTATATAATATAATAAATTATATATATATATAGTAAATAATATATATGATATATATATATATAGTATCTATACTATATTAATATAATATATATTAACTATTATATATATATATTATTAATATATATATAAATATATAATAATATATATATATATATATTTACGGTAATTAAATATAATAATTAGTATTAATATAATTAATATAAATATATTATATATAATAATACTATATATAATATTGTATACTATATAATATTAATACTTAACTCTATATATATATAATGTAATATATAAGCCTATATTATATATATAAATATATTATAATTACCAATATGAGATAGATACTAAAAACTTAATAATATATAATATAAATAATTATATATTAAATATATATATAATATATTTAAATATTATATATATATATTATAATATTATATATATAATATAGTAATAGATAAAATATATATTAAGTAATATATTTAATATAATATATATAATATAATATAAATAATATATATATATATATATATATATTAATAATTAATATTAATATATAGAATGAGCTCTCAGAAAGAGTGGCGCAGTGATCAGAGTGATAGAAAGTTGGTAGCTCAAGTTACATATAAAGAAACTCAGAGACGGAAATTTAAATTTTAATGAACGAGGGAATATATGCAGTTAACCACTAAGGAAATGGTAGAAGGAAAAACGAAGACTTTCTAGAGATGCTCTCAATCAGGGAAGGGAAGTGAGAAAAAACTCTCATGTAAAAGTATGAGGTATTATGGAAATTTAATAATTAGGTTACTAGTGTGAAGAACATTACACCATGGTGAATGAGTAAGAAAGTGAAAAAATCAATTAAGAAAAAAAACAGATAAAGTGTAAGGAGAAAAATGAGAGATCAGTGGCTATTTTATAAAAGAAGTAAACAAGTGTCTGCAATAGCACGGGTAAAGGTTAAATAGTTACAGCAAGGTGAAATGATAGGCAGAGAGTAAATTAATTGAGATTTTTGCTATGACTTTTTATTTTGTTTATCAAATCTAAATGAAAGATCGATAGTAGAGAGAAATAATCGAATTGCAGATCATTTATTTAAAACACTTAAGGTGTAATGAACCAAACTATTTATCATTTGAGTGAGCATATGTAAACATAATTCTAAAATCAAAAGTTGTCATACATTCGGCGTGAATAATAAAAAAATTAATGAAAAATTAGTGTAATGCACATCAACAGTGAAAATTCTACAAAGAAAATTTCCTATTATTAATATGGAAATCACCGGATAATAAATAACTTTCTTAAATTTTTAATGCTTAAGAGAATCGATGAGAGATAAATAGAGGAAAGATTGCTGAAGATTTCAGAACGAAGTGGGAGAGGAGGTAGAGGAGTATGGAAGTGCAGGATGAGAATAACACTGAAGTAATGTATACTATCGGGTGAATAATGAAAAAATAATTAATGTAAAGACATAGAAAAGAGAGGGCAATAATAAAACTCGCGAATGAGACTAGAAAGGAGTAATGCTAGAGATCGGGAGTAAATTTTATTTGTTTAGAACACAGTCTGACTTATGGATGGTGTCAGTGAAGGAGGAGAGAAGATGAGGATAGGCATGTGAAATGGTGAGACTCTCCAGTTATGCCCTTTTATGAATAGAAGTTGCTCATGAGGAGAGGAGGTTATGGAAAGGATGCCGGAAATAAACATGGTAGAGAGGCCTAAAGGTTGGCATCATCTAAAAATATTTGAAAATTAAATTAAAATTGATAGTTTATAAATAATAAAAATCAAGAGATAACCGTTACGGGGGTCAGACAACAACGAATTTGTTGGTTGACAGATATATATTATAAGTTGGTTTGTTGTGGAATTGAACGATTTTAAAATCGAAATTAATGATTTATAATGGAATAGAATTGATAATTTCTGAGGTATGGAATTGAGTGAGAGAAAGGTAATAAGCCGAGTATCGGGAGTGATGACTTATTCCCGTGTGAGTGCATTATGGGAAGTTGTTTGATGGAACCTTCTTGTGGTCACACGGAGAATGGTCTCGGAGAAGATGCTGAATATGGCAAGAGATTCTTGTAGCCTTCATCGATCTACAAAAGGCATTCGATTCGGTGCATAGGAAGAAATTGTTTGAGGTTTTGGAGAAGGAATTGTGGAAGTGAAGGCGTAGATTAAAGAAGGAGATAGAATCGTGGACGCCAAATGCAGCTGAAATGTTATGGAATGATGTGCGGTGTAAGACCGATAGATCGTTTGAGGTGAAAACAGGAGACATGAATATTTTATTGCCACTTGCTGTTTATATATTTTAGAGGACGATTTGGTTAATAAGACAAGTGAAAGATGTCTGGGTTCCTTAGATAGAATTTGAAATAGGGACATTAGATGCAATATGGCAGTGGCAACGATTTTCGGCATCATATGAACGTGAGAGAGAGTAGGTGATGCAATATCAGAGAGGTGAGTGGAGTTGTGTTGCGGAGGAGTTGGAGGAAGCAGGGATGAAGATGAACATTACAGAAGATAGAGATATTAAACAGTAACCTCGAAGAAAAGAGATGTGATTGGAAGAATGATTTGGTGAGAAGAGCGGAGGGGAAGGCGGTAAATACTTGCAATTATCTCGAAGGATGTTTTAACAGAAGGGAGGAAGTGGGGAAGAGATTACGCTGAAGAATGGAAAAAGTATGGATTAGTTATAGCACAAGCGGATTATACCCCATGATGGGAAAGACAGGAAACATTCATTAATAGAGGTTAAAAAAGTGAATTTTTTAACAGTATACTGACTCAGAAAATCTATCAAGGGGATATAATCAGAAAATGAAAGATGGACAAGCACTGATCGAGAGAGAGGAAGAAAGTATAATACCTTATCGGCGGAGTATGTAGGATTATATTAAGGAAACTAATCGCATGTGGCACAGAGAGTAGGAGAAGAGCAGAATTAAGGAATGAAGTTATTAGAGAAGTTATAGGTGTGGAAAAGATGACACTGAAGATGGATGTGGGGGAGATTTGAAAGATGGTGGGACATCTGGGATGAGGAGCTGGAGCAGGATGAAATCCTGAAATAGAAGATTTGTAATAAGGACACCAGAGGGCAGAAGACCAAGGGGAAGACCGAAGAAAGAGATGGGCGTGTAATAGGGGACGGTAATGGGGGGGTATCTTTCTTTTTTTTTTTGGAAAGATGAGCATAAATATATAATAAGAGTGCTAAGAAGAAGAGGAATAGTGCACGGAGAGGATGTCTGGAGAAAGATGCTTGCGCGGCTGACAGGAATGAAGAAATCCTTCTGGGAGAGATAATAACGTCTAAGTAAGTAATGTGTATCAGTGTATGTATATTATATTTTATATATTATAAGTTATATAATAGATTTTCACACTATAAAATGTAAATTAGTAAATATATATTAATATAATATATATACTATATTAGTGTGTTAAACTGTTTGCTTTATTTATTGAGATTATATTATTAAATGTAATATTTATAAATTAAATTATATATATATATATATTTATTATGGAGACAGGTTGAAAAAGTGATAACGCAACTGTCTGTTTCAAAATTTACAAACAATGCAGGATAAGGTAATGAAACAAGATTGAAAGGTCAAAGGGTTTAATCAATGAACATTGTAATTTTTCTTCTACATATATCAAAGTGCCTCAAACATCAATACATCTTCTTGCAAACATTTAAACCAATTCTCGAAACCGAGTTGAAAAGAAAGCCAATCTGCTTCCTTTCACCTTATCATTCTTTGAAACCAAATCCACTCTCTGGGCAACGGACTGTAACCTCCGATCAGTTTATTGATGAAACTCTGCACTCAGTGAATATTCAAGTAGCCGTGAGTGCGTCGAATAGATAATCAACACACGTTACGTTTTTCCTTTCCCTCGCTTCTGACTCAATGCTCGACCACATATTCGCACTCAGTGATCCCAAAATTGCTCTAAATAGTGCACTTTTGAATTCCATTCTTTAATAGTACAAAATTCTTAATCATCCACTCCTACATCCTGATCTGGTCCCCAGTTAATTTTTAACTAATTTTCAAAGTTTGAAGTAAAGTCTCAACGAGAGTGAGATTTGCGCTAGATGATAATTGGCTGAAGAGGACGGTGTTTTTAGCGGTTTTCGCGTGAACTGGATTCAAAGAACTATATTTTTATCAAACACGTTTGAGATTAGAAGTGGGTTAAACCGTTTGCTCAAGAAATGTTATTGAGTTCGAGATTATGTATAAAAAGATAAATATTTTGATACATGCTCATTGAATTAAACCTTTGAACATTTTCTCAGTCTTTGTTTTCTATTATCTTGGGCATTAATAGATTTTACAGCAGAATAAGCGTTACTTTTCAGCCGACTACTAGTGTGTTGTATGTATAATAGGAGTTGCATGTAAATACCAGAAATTTACCGTATAATTTTTGTTGTTACGCAAAAGAATGCACTCAATGAATATTTGTCGCTGTTTGTTTCTTCTATTAATTCGGGCAAAATAAGTTTGGGCACAGTAGACGGACACCATGTTAAATCTTTCCCCTGTTTTCTTAATTTTACGATATGATTTGTAGTTGTTCAGCAAAACTTTCCTAGGAAAATATCTACAAGTTCACTTACCACTCAAAGAAAGCTTGCTACCCTTTGGTCAATCTTACTACTAGAAATTCTCTCTCACTCTCTCTCTCACTCTAAATTATTGTCAGTATATTCTACTTATTCCTGTAAGTTTTGCATATCTAACGATTTTATTGATAAAGACAATAATTTTTGCTTCCTGTTCTAATAGCTCTATCATAGATGATTCCTCTAAACTTTTCCCGACTCCGCCCTAAGTTTTTTTT
>JABUQX010060997.1:75000-87668 GCA_015478945.1 Trachelipus rathkii | reverse complement strand
AATCATTGATACCATTCCCTTTAAATGATTCATGCTGTATACTTAATCACCCTTATTTAGTTTTCAGGGGACACAAGGTGTTATTCAATTCGTTCTGAACATAAGATAAAGTTGATGTATAGTTCTAAATACATGATCTTCTGTCCTTTAGTTGGAGGATAGTAATGTAATAATGTACGAATGGTTCAGTGCGGCCTCCAAACAAGGAATTGTCTATTATGTCTGTTGTTAACAACATCATTGCTAAGACGTTGAATATAGTCGCTAATGCTTATGTTTCATCAGGATGCATCAGGATCGTTGAATGAATGGGGTCTGTTTGTACCTCATTCAATTCCCACACACGTACAAACAAAATTAACCGGCTTCTTTATAACTAATCTGCTTGTTTCCATGTGTTGAGATTGTAGCGCGTCCACAGCCGATACGTTATGCAGCATTACCTTTACCTTTATTTGCAGTTTTATTGTCCATGCCCATGCTAAACCATGGATAGGAACGAAGTTTTTTATTCTTCTATCTTGTTTTTCATTTTTTTCATCTATTTCACTCCCTTTTAATAACCGAAACCCATCAGATTGTTTTTTTTAAATAGCAGCCATTTGTTCCTTATTTTAAACCCTCTCTCCACCGTTGCGAAGCGATGCCTATGTCTATATTGTTCAATTTTTCTTGATACAAGAGCCAGCGAATTGCTTCATAGGTGAAAGGTTTAGGGTTCTCTCGACCTAGAATAGTTATTTTATTTTTTCATCAGGCATAAACACATTTTTATAAAGTGTAAAGCATAAAGATGCAATTGTTGTGTTGTTATCTAGACAATCTATATCAAATTCTTTAATGAAGCTACCTCTAAACTTCTCAAAACATTTCTAGTATATTAACTTAATCTTGGGCACAAATACTTTTCACAGTCTTCATAAACATTGTATTCTCTTACCTATAAACTTATGTATAGTACTCTTCAAAATTACCTTGTTTTTCATTTATTTGACATTTCATCACTTTCGAAGAATTCTTATTTCAGAAGGTCCTTTTATAATTCAATGTATCTTCATTTAAAAATGTATAGGGAAAGAAACCCTTTTGGAATTGTCTTTTTCACTGACACCCATGCATTTAGGCATGCTTTTCAATGCACATCGTGTGTTCTGAAAGCAACTATCCTCTGAAGTGTACTAATATTTTCCCCATCGATCCCATTGAAAGTATTTTATTACCGTCTTTTTTAAAGGACTTGCTGCGGATAGAAATCGAACTTGGTGTGCTGGATGTTTGCAATCAGAATCTTGTCAGTAATGATGCCAAACTGTTTACACTTTATTTTTTGCATGATGTACTTTTATTTATACAACTGTATGATCAAATTTTCCGCCATTATGTGACAGCAACAACTACTTTTTGACTCTGGATTTTTCCTCCTTGAAAACTCCATCAGGAGTCTATAAATTTGATTTACCTCCATCATTTGGTGCGTTTTTCGTCCTAATTTAAATGTTTCCTGGTTTTCTTTTGGCCACAATGTGAACATACTTTTCACCTTCCTAATCTGCAAACACATTTCGCAGATTCATTGGCTATACAGTAAAATAAGACGGCAATTATTATTCTTTTCCTTTACCATCCATAACCTTTATTCTTTCCTGGTTATGTTTTCGATCGATATTCATTAGTAACATATGTAATACAAACCACCGGATCAGTAATCTTACTTCTTTTTTAATTTTCTCATGATAATAGATATATGATAGTTACGTCTTTCTTAGCTCGATAAGTACTGCATGTTTGCAATAAGCTTTTGTGCAATCGTGTTTGAAACGACCGTTGCGATTAGCCTCTATTCTTGCACAAGGGAGAGTGCTACAAATCTTTATTTTTCTTTCACGTATTATTATCCTGATGTTTTTTTTTTAAAACAGAGTACCCCATATAAAATCGACGATACATCACGGACATCATGGAATATCCACTTAGTTGGATTCAAAATTAAGCTCTTGAAAGTGTCTTTTAAGACCACTGTCAAATATAGTCACTATTTTTACATGTCTGTCTCCTTATATTATTACTGCTTGAAAGTGGCAATATTATGTCGCCCCAAAAGATGATTTACCGTTCTATATTGCCCCTTTGTTTTTTGGCTATTTCTTCGGTAACATAATTTAACTTATCTTCTTTAATAGCAATCAATAATGATTTTACTCCAAATTCATGGCTATAATTATAAAGGTCATCTTTTCTGTTCTCGTAGATGGATTATAATACGATCTTTACGCTCGTTACCTTCAGGACCAAATACGACTATACGGCATTTTTCGACATTCTCGATTTTTTCAAAATCAGTTACTATGAAAGAATCTGTATATTCCATACCACATTTTTTAGCTAATGCTTCTGCCTCATTCTCAATTGTATATGAATGAATATTTTTGGGCTCTATACATTTTTCACGAGGTTATTTTCCTAAAGAGCGGCAACAGCTTAAAGCACAACCTACGCGCCTTCCTCTAGATGAAACTTTACTTAATGGTAAACGAGTTGAAGGTGTTGAAACGTGTTTAAGATTTTTGCTTTGGCTCGAATGCATCGGTTTTTACAGTCATCGCCTTTGCCCTTTAAGCTATCGTGAACACAGTAGCTACTACTTTGAATTTGGTAAAAGATGCCTTATCACCGGACTGGAATGACCCTTCCAAGCGTCTCATCATCTCTTTCACCCCAATATTGTCCAGTATATCTCTATAGCTGATGTTTACGTAGTATTTCCGGTCAGGTGACTGATCATCGCCAAAAGTGAAATTGATTCCAACCCTCATGCATGCCCTATCATAGTCTAAGTCTTGTAATATAGCATCAATGACTTCAGTCACAACCATTTCAAACGATGTTTCAAGATCTCTTGGTCCATGGAAAAAGTTTTCATCAATAACATTTACTTCATATGTGTGACGTTCCATTGACTTTTTAAGTTTCTCTACAGAGATGTGCGTTATGTCTGTTATAGTGGTCTTTCTCTTCTTATCAGGGGGATTTATTCTCGAAGGACTAACCTGGAATAAATAGTCATTATTATTATTTATGATGCATTAGGCAATTAAAATCAAGTTTTCATACAATTAGGTCATTATACCAATAATATATTAGTTTAACATAGTATTTCTCATTCCATATAATTATTTATCCACACAACAACAACAACATACCATTTTAAAGGGTGCGATGATAACGTCACGTAGGGTGCTTTTTACTCAAATGTATGGTTGTATATTCAACACGTTTCTGGAAAGAATAATTTTTTTAGTTAGCAGATATCATTTCCTTTATTCTTTAATTAATTGATGTTATTTAAATTACCTTACCGTGCTAAATTATTGCGCCAGATGATTACCCCAATGTATTTTTAAATGAAGAATAATATTATCAGTGAATACAGGGATTCACAAACACATAAGTAGTCCCAAATATTGAGATAAGTCTTAGCACCCTCTTTTACTAGTGGATATTTTTCTTCTGGAACCTTCTTCCAAAATTCTATGGCGAAACGCCATTTCGTTGAAGTCCTCTTAGTCCTTCGTCCTCTTGCAATTCTAGTAGCTCCAACTCTACAGCTGCTGTATCCTTTGTAATTAGTGATGAAACTGGACAGCCATCGCCCACAACATTAA
Organism: Trachelipus rathkii; assembly: GCA_015478945.1. Classification (NCBI taxonomy): domain Eukaryota; kingdom Metazoa; phylum Arthropoda; class Malacostraca; order Isopoda; family Trachelipodidae; genus Trachelipus; species Trachelipus rathkii. The sequence continues at coordinate 84,006 of JABUQX010060997.1, read as the reverse complement.
CAGAAAAAGGATTTTCCAGGAACGAAAATGAAGGTTTAAGTGTTCTCAAATCATTAAATCTGCCATTGATTTCTTCAGCAAGACCAGACATTTTACACAAATAATCTGCTGTTTCCACCTGAACGTCAGGAAGACTTTCAGTAATTTTCTTCAAACATTTGAAATGAGCGAATGTTTTAGTTTCAAGGTTTTTCCGAAAGTCTTAATTTGCTATGAAAGCTAAACACACTATGCGCTAAATAAGAAATAAGTTTTTCACTTCCTTGTAATAATATGTTTAGCGTTTGTAAATGCTGAACCACATCTGTAAAAAAAGCTAAATCTAACAACCACTTGGGGTCATTAAGATCAGGGAAAGATATTTCTTTTTCTTGCATAAACTGTTTGATTGGATCAAGTAACTGAAAAAATCTACCAGGAACATTGCTTACTGATAGCCATCTCACTAAGCAGTACCAAGATACATCATCAGGAAGCTCGTCATTGTTCATGTCTTCTATGAAGGATATGAACTGTCGGTGTGTTTTGGCACTTGAGCGAATTGAGTTCACGATTTTTAGAACTACCTGCATAACATGCGAATATTGAAAATATTTGGCTGCTAAATGTTCTCTGTGAATAATACAATGAACAGGTAGTAAATCAGGGAATGATGTGTCAGCATTTAAAAGCCCAATAAGCCCTTGTTTCTTACCTGTCATGGATGGTGACACCAGCTAGCGATTAGGACATGTTGCCACAAAATATTAACGGTAGGCTGAATGAGTTTTTCAATGCAAAGACCATCCAGGCGCTTTCTTTAATGCCATCATACCCACCTAGTAAGTATTCCCCTCTTCAAAGCAATCAGCCTTCTAGAAGAGACTAATCCGAACCCTCACCTGTCATCCCCACTTACTTCCTCATATCTCCCGCGTGCCACCAAAAGTCACCTTTCTCTCAAACAATCCTCTACCTTCTCTTCGAGTGCTTTTCCAAAGACTTTAATGTAAACAACATAAACATCTTGGACTAAATACACATATAAATAGTAGATTGTAGGAGACCTCATATCACATCGTTGCTAAAATGGCATCAAAAGAAGCCTGCGAATTCTGTTCAGATGCCGTGATTTTTTTCGTAAGTATGCTCTATGATTACTCCAGTTATATAAGGGTCTTATTCGCCCTTGTATGGAATACCTGTTCTCACATTTGGGTTGGATCCGGTTCCCCCTCACTTTTAGATAGAGTTTAAGCTAAGACTAGTAGTTTATAAACTTTCCATTACTTCTGACTCCCTTGACCCTCATTCTCTGCGTGACGTTGGTGTCCTATCTCTTTTCTATAGTTAATTACAACGGCAGGTGCCCGAGAGAATTGACCTCTCGTCATTCCTCCACCACTGCGTATCGCCCTCAGTACACATAGATGGTGTCTTGTTCTACAAGCGTAATAGAATAATTGTGTGAATGTCTTGGAACACCTCAAGGAATGAACACTCCGTTGTGGTGCCTTCTCTTACGTGTTACCATCCAAATCTGTATTGCTTGTGGAACTTTCTTGCCTTCTTCAAATTTTTCCCTGCAATATTCGATCTTCATCTATTGATAGTCACCACGTCTTGCGCCACAGCCTGCGAGGTAATAATAGCACTTCCCATTTTTTCTACTCGCTTTCCGACGTTGATATTTTCTCGAACAGGGGGGGCGCCGAGCCCTAAAAAGACCCCGATTACAGCCCCTAAAAACTATTTCACGGTGCTGTCCTCCACTATGCCCCCGTAACTCGTTGTGCTCTAATTTCGCTACCTGCTGTCCGTTCGCTGTCTTGAGACATAGTGGTGAGTGATGGTTGGTTTATTTGATTTATTTAATTCCTTTCTCTTTATTTATATTTTATCTATTATTTTTTGCCCTGGTACCTCCTTTTTGAAAAAAGACCTTGCCGTGAGTGGTGGTATCGTGTAAAAAAAGAAAAAAAAGAAAAAAAAAGAACTCCAATTCTTTTGACACATACCTCACAAATATGGCCTAGTTGCGGTTTATCTTTGATATCTGTAGACTCGTCCAAAGCCAGACTAATTGCTGAGCACTCACTTAATTTTTTTTGGGTTAAATTATTTTAAAGGCATATCGCACTAATAACAGGAAGACTCGCCTCTCAATGAGTGTTAGAAACAGCATTTTGCGTCAAATCAGTTTTTGCCAGTTTCCTATTTTAGGGGTTCTAAAATTAGAAATAGCTTGTGGCCATATTCTTCTTAACCCACTTAAGCCCACTGCTGTCTATTTAGTTACACCAAAAAACATGACGTCATAAAAATTAAAAAAAACATAGTAGCATATATTTTTATGTTTTTCGTAGTTGGTACGCATGGTTATTCTAAAGAATAGTTCTTCTAGCGATATATGGCAAATTTTTCCTCAAATTGTGTTTACTTCATTTTTACATAAGAGTAATTCATAGTAAAATTTTTTGAGAAGTTGGAATGTTGACAGGGTCGCACTTGAAGTCTTGTTGTTTGGGAGTTGAATATGTTTGGCTGCCATTAGTTTATTATTTGTATGTGTTTATTTATTTATTAGGTGCATGTTACTGTGAGCGATGAAATGGTTGAAAACGAATATTCTCATTAGTTAAATAAATTTTATTGGGTGTTATTTTACCGCGTGTCTATTTAGACACCATGGGAAAAAATAAAAACAAAAATTTAAAATTTTTTTGTATTGTGACTCAGAAACTTTCGATTTCATCTTTACTTGCTATTGTAGGTAATATATCCCTAAAATTGTAATGTGGTGTGTATATATTGTGTTATATATAATATATATATATGAGCTATAATATATAATTAATTTTTACTTAGTACTATTACAATATTACATAATTATAGTTATAAAGTCTAAGTAGAATACGTATTTATTATATATTTTATATTTTTAATTATATATATATTTATATATATTATTATATTATATATATATATTTTTATAAATTATATTATACTTATATTAATTTATATATATAAATATCTTTCTAAGGCACAAAATTATATGGCCTCATGAAAACTATCATATACGAGATGCAGAGCGAAATCTTGAATTTATAATATAGAAAATGTAAATGAAAGAAGACGAAATTGTTTAGTACTGAAACGAATGATGCCGAGCAGAAGTCACTCGATATGATCTAGAGACATGCCTCTGGGACAATATGTTATGAAATTGCGTTCCGAATCGCGAGCGACTACGAAGTGATGCGTCTGAACTTTGATAGAAGACAAGTCGATACAAAGTGGTGATGCAGAAGAGGAATTCTACGCCACAAATGTAGAGACATTGATAAAGGTTTTATCTGCAAACTAATGTCTAGCAGCGTAAGTAGCAACTAGAAAAAACTATGACTATGCGATTAAGATATTCAAGTAAAGAAGATAGTTAACAAGTATTAATCGAGATTACGTGCATTCTAAAACTAGGCTCTGTGTGCAAGTAAGTTTATGTCATATGCGCTATGCTTTCACAAATTAATAGTCGTTTATAATATACATTTAGGTTCTTATGCGTAGAGTGACAAGTGGTCTGCGTGTCATAATGAATTCTGTGTGCAACCCATGTAATATTAACTCTATATATTGCATATAAAATATATCCGATATTGATGTACAGTTGATCATTTGACTTTCGCGAATGTCTGTGTATCAAAAGTACACTAAGTCTCTTCTATAGTCCTATATATGTGAGCATGTGCAAAGTTAAATGATATCAAAAATATTAGACACACCTATGATATGTCGAATCACGTTTCGACAGATAGTGCTTATCTGGAGGAAAACTTATGAGGTTAAAAAAATAGGCAACTGCTAGTCATTGCATAGAGTAATCTGTAGAAACATGCTTCTCAAAAAGCTTTTATCAGCTAAAAACTTCTACACTTTTTTCTGACGTGGTATGTGTGATCGAATAGCTTTAGCTGAGTTATGTATAAGCTTCGGCAATTTTCTATTGTGGAGGTGTCTGGATCTGGCTTTACATGTGAGAGTAGTCTCACTTGTGTTCTGATCGTTGGATATCGAATTCAACATGAGTTTCCGTATAGTTCAACCGGAATAGTCTATGTTTATGACAACTTCAAAAGAAAGAGATATAATCAGTTGAAAAAAACTTTTTTGATGCAGCAAGTACTTAGGCGAGTATATTAGCGCGATTAGATTTTGTAGAGATGAAGAGAAACAATGATATTCAGTGTATTCTCTCAATCTCGAGATTAATCTACATGTAGAGAAAACTTGCGAAATGTGACTAGTAAATATATACAAACATTAGAGTCAATATCCCGAGATGAGCTACCTAAGACTCGTAGACAAGATAGTGTACACCATTATAATCTCGAGTAACTTGAGAATACGATATCATCTATATGCTTATAAAATATAAAGCACGAGTAGACTTAGTTTAGGCTTTTGGCTGTGTTAGTCCTGTGCTGGAGATAGTCGCTTTTCTCATTATGTGATTCAATTAGTGGTAGATGCTATATCGTAAAAACGTCTTAAATATGAATATATAGCTAATATACATTAATCTTTAGTCAAATAGATCTCTATATATCTATTTATATCCACATGAGACAAATGTAATCAATTTAGATCAAATTTATGATTCTGCTCCGATCGATTACATACCAAAATGAACAACTTTAGAAGCGTAAAAACCAAGCACTAAAACACCAGAGCATTGTAATGGGTAGTGGCGTATGGTCGCATTTATCTACGAAAAATGAATTTACTACATTGGTATAAAGCAGAATAGAACAAAGCGTTATGGAGATTGTGCATTATAAGACGTCACACCAAACTGTAGCCTATATATTATAGATTGTTGACACACCAATGACTAACACTAGAGTGAGGTAATTCAATTTCCTGCAAATAATGCAATTATTTTTGCTTAATACACTAAAATGAAATCAATAAATAGTTAAATTTATCAATAGATGCGAATCATTATATATAATCATATATTGAGACAGTAATGATAGGTGTTTTAGTAATATAGTATATGGTATGATTATTACTATAGAATATATTATACTGAATTGTTATATATATAGTATATATAGGTATATGTAAAAAATCGTTAATAATTTTTGCGATTAATTAAACATGAGTGAAAAGTATATAAAAAGTATTATAACAAAATAAAAAATATTAAGTTATAAGAAATGATAATTTACATACTTATAAAAAACATTCTTTTCTTGACAAATAATATAAATTTAAATAAAAAGAATAAATAATATAATAATGAAAAAATGAAAAATAAAAGATTAAAAAATAAAAAAAGTTAGAAAAATTATTATTAAAATAAACAGAAAAAATATAAAATTATAATAATAAATTTAATAAAATAAAAAAAAATGTTATAAATGCTATAAAATAAAAATAAACTTAATAAATATCAAAATATTTTACAAATTTAAAGTTAATGGCTTTGAACTTGGGAAATAAATAAAATTAATATTATTTCTGATGAGTTAACGCTTAGAAATGAAATGAGATTTGAAATAATATATAAATGTTAGTCGTCTTAACGTTTGATACATATAAATAACTTATTCTTTGCATGATGCAAATGCAATTAGACGATATGTACATGATATAACAGAATCAGTTATGTGAACAAAGTAAGATCTATATAGTTAATTTATTAATAAACATGAAAATAAAAATTTTTTACCTCAAACAACAAACACACCGTAAACCTCGATTTACCTCCACCAAAGTAACCTTATCTACCAACTATGAGAATCCATGCTACGACTTCTTACTATCTCTCGAGTTCCTCTATACTGTGTCTTCACAATCCATAAGCACTATCGTGGCCTCCTCTGTCAACTAAATCTCTATCTTTGCCATCAGATGATTCTGCAAATTTCTTCTTATATATTTTTCTTCATATCTTATTTTGTTCGAAACATGTGATAACTTCTACGCACTATCACCTAGAGTGGTATAAGATTTAAATTTTGTCTCAATGGACACACCGAATCCTTTTATCAAAAACTCCGTGCCTACGTTCTCACGATCTCTCGTACATATAACCTCAACTCCCTGCTTCAAGCCCAATTATATCGACTTCTCCTTTTCGTCTTAATGATTTAGTCATTTTTTAAAATACCCTCTATTATGAGCGCCCGAAGCCAGCTTCGGCGTATTGCTGCGGTCCCCCCGTTCTACGGTGCTGTCGTCGATGCATGAGTTGAAGTGAATCTCGATCTCCAGACGAAGATTACGATCATTAATTTTCAACAATATCTCATCAATCGCCAATATATTCTTCAACTTCCACGTAAAACGGTTTTAAGTGCCTCTACATCTAATAATGGTATTCTAGGGTAATTAACGAAATTTTACATTGGAGCATAACTGGAGGAGCACCACACACACAGCTTAGAGAGAATCGTGACCTTAACGTGGTTCACCACTCGGAAGAAACTCGCCTGCAGTTTCTAGTCGTTTACCAATAAAAAAGCCTTTTCTATTATTCCCCCACATCGTTTGAATCTAAAATAACATATACTTCTTCATAATACTGCAATACATATGCAGTTAGTGTATCCGCACATCGCTAGACTCGGTCATAGTACACCATGCAAACTATAGCCCACAAGCAGTGAGCAGCGCACGTGAGACAAAGATTAGATTAGAGTACCTGAGCTATAATAATTTATTTACTTTTTCGATATTTTATACATTTCTCAGTTGTGTTAGAGATACCACGAAAAAACAATCGATGACGTATTATGTGATCAACGAACTCTTAAAGATTTTTTATCAAAGCTGAGTATGCGAATATCTGAATCACAGAGTGTGAACTATCAAAAAAGATCTAATCAATAACATGTATAAATACCATATCTTTTTAGTTTAGCTGAAACCAAAAAGCCTCCTTTGGTGGGGCTCTTCGCCCCCTTTTGGGGAGTCAATTAAACTTCCTTCGAGATTAATACACTAGAATCATCAGAAGCGTCACGAGAGATGAGTCTATGAGTGTGTCAGTGCCCAGTGTTACCCTGTAAATTTCGATCGTGCACCACCAATCCTTGAAAACCAGGCGCTAGAACTTTAGATCTATACGGTCAAGCGTATGATACAAAGACTCCAAATGTAGTGAGCACAAAAGATGTTACTAGAACAATTTTCATGAAAATATATCTATTGCGTATTTCAATACATCTTTTCCCAATTCAGTATCTAATAGCAATCATCTCATGTCATAACTTCGAACTAGTGACCTTTAGGACCGATCCCATGATGTGCGCCCTACTCTAATTTATACTAACTATAATAAATATATATAATATATATATATATAAATATATATATATTATATATATATATTATTATATATATATATACTTATATATATATATATATATATTATATTATATATAATATATTAAATTATATATATATAAGTATATAATATATATATATATATGAATATATAGTATATATAATATATATAATAAGTAATGAAATAGGTAATATACTTATTAATTGTACAGGTAACAATACTAGTTTTGATATAATATAATAGTTATAATCTTATAATTTAAATTATTTAATTTATATATAATACTGAAATTAAGAAATGTTTTAAGTTTATTATATATGTGTGAATATAGATTTTCCTAATCATATTAACTACGAAGCTTTTAATTCCCTATGTAAAATCACCTTCACTGCTAATTCAGGGCCATGATTAGTATAATGATGTTTACGTATTTTAATAAAGGTTAATATATAGTTAATATATATATATATATGTATTATTAATATATATAATTATATATATATATATATATATTATATAATATATATATATATATATATATATAATATAATAATATATATTATAATATATATTAATATATATATTAATAGATATATATATATATATTATATATATATATATTATATTAATATTCAAAGGTAAGGGGTGAGTGTGAGTTGAACTACCTCAAATATTCATATATCATTTAAACAGCTAATTGTACGCCAGAATAGGAATGAGCACTAGTGTACGCGTTGACACCTTAGAACTGTTAGGACTATTCTTAAAATAATAGAGTAAGGGAAATAACACAAGTGAGGGATGAGAAAGAGTAGTTCACAGAACAGGAGGTGGCAGGAAAGGATAATAGAGTCAACGAAAGCCACCGCCTAGCGAGTAACCACCTATATGAAGAAAATAAACATTTTTAAGAGGTTGTGACCACCATACTTCATAATAAGATCACACAACTCGGATAGAGTCGCCCGACACAGCCCACTTAACGGCACCACTGTCTGCGCCATCATAGTGGCGAGTAAGGATGTGAGTTATATACGTATAGAAGCAGTGTGATACGTGACAAAGCGCAAGAAAAAGGTTCACCAATTCGAGAGAGCAAAATACTTACCGATGAAATTCATGTTTGTTGATCTGAAAGAATCTAAAACTTTTAAAAGTTAATGAAAGCTTATGTTTATGGGAACATTTATGAATCAGTACGTAACTACTATCTGTAACTGCGTGAGGATAAACGTGAGGTCATTAAAAATTTGGCAAGAAATTGAGCAGGTATATATATATATAATATATATATAGAATAGCCTAAAGCATTCTATTTCACTACTATTAATTTAAAATTCTTGCAACCTTATATCTCCCAATATTTCACCGACATTCGTCTATAATTACACCATTACCCCAATATTTATACATTCTCCAATTTACTTTATTAAAATAAGATATATATCATGGCAACTTAATCTACTTATTATATATTTTAATTTTATGTGAAAAAATATAATAATAAAAATAAATATAATAATAATATTTGTTTTTCAAATAGTTTTGATATGTTGTTATCAGCTGACTCGTTAAAAAGTTTTTTTGAGTTTTGATAAATCATATAATAGTATAGGAATAACGTTTCTATGAGGGTATGTAAAAGTGTAAATTTATTATTTCCATAGGGT
>JABUQX010060997.1:60000-67500 GCA_015478945.1 Trachelipus rathkii | reverse complement strand
AAATCCTTTAAATGAGACAGATTTCTTTTTCTTATTAAGAGAATTTGAAGTAATCTCTGCCCAACTTTTCTTAAGTATAGTTTCATTTACTTCGGGTTTTCTGATAGTAATAACTTCTTCAGAATCAATGCTTAAATCCATTTGGGAAGCAGGAGGTGCTGAAGGTAATATTAAATTATGATCTAAAAGTTCATCATTCGAAGTACAACTTCCCGAAATTATTATATCTTTATAGTTTACCTCATTAAGTTTCCTTATATCATTTTTAATTTCAAATAAGTTTTCTTTAATACTAACCATATCAGATGCTAGTTTATTATCTTTTAATCTCTGATTTTTCAAGTGATTAATTTCCTCTCTCAGTTTTGTAACTTCATCAATTAAACTGATTAATTCTCCACCAATAATTTCAAAACCACTTGCTGGTGGGAGCGATCTATATGACTCTGCAACAAATTTAGGCAAATCTTTATCTTTATGATTAGCAGAAAGAATTAAGTTCAAAATATCCTGCATATCATCTCTCAATCTATCACATCCTCTTCGCCATTTATTCTTCTTTTGTCTACCAATATTCGAAAGTCTCTGTTTCAGCATCCTTGATATTAGTTGCGCCATAAAATGTAATGCAGGTCATAACAATAGTATCATTATTTATCACCACTAAAGCTACTGTCACATAACATAGCAAGTCATTAACTTCCATTATTTATACTTCACTTAACTCATAATAATAAAAGTCTCTGATATAATCAAATAAAATATTATATTGTTTTTATAGAGATTAAGTTAAAAAAATAACAAAAAGATAGATAGATAGATAGATAGATAGATAGATAGATAGATAGATAGATAGATAGATAGATAGATAGATAGATAGATAGATAGATAGATAGATAGATAGATAGATAGATAGATAGATAGATAGATAGATAGATAGACTTTAATTCTTTATTATTGTAAACAAGTAAATTTGATTAAAATGAAAATAAAAAATAAAAAACTAAAATAAAAATAATAGTATGTTGAAATCATCTCAAAGAGTCTTCGCTACTTTGTACAAACCATATTCTCGCTTTTAAGGCATCAAGATCATTTTGTAAAATATTTGATACTTTGTATTTTGATTGAAATATTGTTTCGATATCTCTCATCAGTCTACTTCTAATCAATAAAGATCGATTCTTATTTATAAATTCACATGGTCTATTAAATAGTCTAAAAACTGTCCATAATTTCAAATAATTTAAATTACGTTTTAACATTAACAATTCCAAATTATTACAAACATCAAATTTTAAGGGTCTAATTTATTGCATTGGGAAACGTAGTTTCAAATTATTTCATAAATTGAATATTATTAGCTAAATTAACCCATAAATCTGCTCCATAAAATGGAGTACAGTATGATCTTAACAAGTACAAAATCATTTCAGAATTCAGTGATCCAAATTTTTGCAAAATAAGATTAGACTTGAGAAAAAATTTGCTTCTTGCTCTTTTTATATCCAAACTTTCTTCTAAATAGTTATTGATATAAAAACCCAAGTATTTAGAATGCGTCGCATATCTTAATGGATCACCTGACAGCTTGAATTTCACTTGATTTTCTTTCATTTTGCCGTTTTTCTTAATGAAGTTAACAACCAAACTCTTGTCAGGATTTATATTTAGGGATAAATTAGTTTTAACATTTTCTTCTTTATATAGAAGAATGTGAAGGCCGCCAATTGATGGGGCAAGTAATACTAAGTCATCAGCATACATAATATTAGACATACGAAATCCCAATCTAGTTCCTATTTTACCTTAACAGTATTCCTTATTAGTTCATCAACATAAATACAGAACAAAAGTGGGGATAATATTCCACCCTGTCTTACGCCGTTTTTTACTTGCCAAGTATTTGAAAAACTATTTTTGTGTTTTTAACATTTACAAATTGATTTTTATAAATACTCATTATAATATTCAAAATACTGTAGGGAATATTCATCTCATTAAGCTTTTTGAATAAGACCTCATGATTGACCTTATCAAACGCCTTGGAAAAGTCCAAAAAAGCGGCATATACATCCGATCCTCTATCAGTATAACTCGCAATAGTTTCCTTTAAAGAAAACATGGCCGTCACTGTTGAATAATTTTTTCTAAAGCCGTGTTGCCTATCGTCAAGAGTAACAAAGTCCTCTAATCTATCCAACAAACCCTTTTCCATCAATCTGAGAAAAACAGATGACATCATAATTGGTCTGTAATTATCAATATCTGACCAGTCTCCGTATTGATCTTTAATTATTGGAGTAATAACTCCACTTAGCATTTTGATCGGGAAATAATTATGCATAATGCACACATTTAAGAATTCTGCTATTAACCTATCGGAGCCTTCCGTACCAAATTTTAAGTGAAACAAATGTATATTGTCCGGTCCTAAGGTAGGTTTTAATTTATGAATCAGTGCCCTAATCTCCGTAGCACTAAACATTTCATACACTTCCGTCCATGCGACATCTTTGGAAATAAAATTGTCATTAGACTGGCAATATTTATCATCAAATATAGCCTTAAATTTATTTGAAAACTTCTTTGCTATAGTCATTCCATCCGATTCACCATCTATTTTGGTGGTAAGCTTTTTCTTTTCATCTTTGATAGTAACTTTGTTCCAAAAATTTTCATTACTTTGTTTTTAAAACTGTTTAATAAGTTTTTATTTCTTGTTTCCTCTTCTTCATTTCTACATTTTTTTTAAATTCGAATTTAAATTTTGCTTTACTAATTTTTCATATTGTCAAGTTCTATGCCTGTTATTTTTCTTCCTTTATTTTTCCATGTAATGAATTTATTAACTGAATCCCGATGAAAATTTTTCAGTGAGTGCATTCCGACCCTGGAATGCCAAAAAGCGCATTTTTTTAATATATATATATATATATATATTATATTATATATATATATAATTATATATATATATATATATATATATATATATATATATTTTTTATTTTTTATATATATATATATATATATATATATATATTATATATAATATATATATATATATATTAGAAAGGTTTCAGCTAGTCTCGTTCGTGCATGCTTATTACCACCTATAAATTCAAAACTATACACACTATATCTATATGATTCATCAGGATCATGGAGATCATATTCACAGCCTAGGATATGTTATAACATCTAGTCCGGGAAGTTCATCCGGAACGTTTGATTTAAAATATAGAACCTAATTCGGTCTCGCGAGTAATCTGAATTATTCTTATAACTTTTTATTCCTAAGGCTCACGCGATCAGACCCCTTTGTACCAGTAAGAACAAAAATCTAACGCTCCCCAACACTGATCTCTCTCCCACCAGTACTAACCTCATTATAAATTTTACACACATATTGAGCTCTCTCATTAGAGCAGTCAAGACCAATATAATGAACCTCCTCGATCACCAGTAAAAAACCACATCACTAGAACAAGCACTCCTCCTAATCCACCGTTCTAAATATCTCAAATATACTTGCAAACCCTTAACTCTGAGAAGGAAAACAACACACCATACCCAGGACAAACCCCCCCAACACAACGCCACCCAATCTCACACACACGGCCATGGTCTGTGTTGTGAGACGCAGGCTCGACACTCACCATGAAATACACAGAGCACATTCGCTAGACACACAATATGTCCATCCCTCACACAGACACCACTTCATCAAAAGTTCCATACCTAAACAAGCAGCTCTAATCTCAAACACACCCAACCACCCAGAACTTAAGCCATGCTAAGTACCAAAACCCCATGCTCACCATACGTGAAGAATCACATACTCACTTACACAAAATCGCATAACTTGAGCACTTACTCTCACGATACTATGCATTCACATCTCCATCTCACCCTTTATTCACACAGATAGATCCAAAATTACAATAGTTATAAATTCTCTTGAAAACATGGCAGGTAAATGTTCAAGATCAATAACTTGTAACCTAAATCCATTAAAATTCCTAAAATCGAGTCATTATGATAAATTGGTTCTATAATAGCAAATATGTCAAGAAGCAGAAAGTCGGATTCGAAGAACCCAAAATAATGCAAATAAACCCATTTAGGTATTCCCTCGGTTTACTAATTTAGCCGTATTCTTTTTTTAAACAAAAATATTATATTATTTCCAATTTTCTGAAAATTATAATTACAATATGTATCTCTTTCCATCGAGCATAATTTTCTTTATACTAAGTCTAAAGGTCAAAATATTACATCGTGGCGTGTCGTACCAGTAGCCGCGCACTCTCTATAGATTATTTTATTAGTTTCTAATAGCTATCACATATACGTTAAAAAGAACATATCCTCAAAGAGTTCAGTATGTCAATTGTTATGCTCGGGCCCATTGTTAATTATGTGATTACACTTTAGATTGCGAAAATTTCTAACAAAGATAATGGACTGACCCACCCCCACCACCATACATACACTATCCATAAACCATAAGCATACATACTGATACAAACCTACACCATACATACATACATAACGATACATTACATACATACATTACAATGACATACACTAATACAATACATACATAAAATACCCCATAGAACATACAGTTCAAAGGCCCATACACTTACCCCAGGAATACTCACTACAAATTAACACGACGACCTGAAACTACCAATTTTTTTATCTCGGCCAACCTGGCACCTCTCTTCACGCTGTTTGCCTCTCACACCATCTCGAGACGCCCGCATCGCATCTCCAAAAATACTGATTTCACGAGTTCGCTACATTCACAGTTACCTCTCTCTCTCAATAGATCCAAAACAACGGCAGAACCCCGATTTCATGGCAAACCGATATTTAACAGCGTTGGCACTGATGGCATCCTGAGACCAAACAAAACAATGGGTGCGACCAGTCAACGGCAAAGCCTAGTTTTGTAGTGACACAATGATAGGACACTAGATTAACGCCGCCCTACCTCTTGAACCATACGTCGTGCTCCAACTAAACTGATAAAATCATCACTCGTACTCACCACTCTCCAAACAATCTATTACAATCTCCCTATATATCACATTATTTACAATCTCACATTAATACCAGCACATACAAAGACTCAAGTCTCTACTCCCCACACTCCAACAAATCCGCAACACCCCACAATTACTTATGCAAATATATTTCTTTCATTTGCACAAAAACAGCTTTGCAAACCTCTGTACACAATGGCACCATAAAACAAACCATCCGGAACAAGAGAGGCCAAAAAGACACTCCCGTATACTGAACACAAAACGACCAATACTCTTCTAGCGCATACATCTGTGCGAGCGCCCCCAAGCTATACAGTTTCGCACCACGAGAGGAACATACAACCAAAGGTAACAGTGCCCGACGCAACATTTAATACCTTTGTCAAACTCTATATAACTCCTCACACCAGATAAGAGGACGGGGAAGACCCAAATCAAACATACCTTAGAAGTGTTCGCAAAACATCTGCTTTGAAACTTTGCCACGAGTGTGCAGGCAAAGAATGTTCAAGCTGCACATTTTGACGAGATGTCGAACATGGTTTGGACGAGACACCAACACACTAAACATTCTAGAGAGATGACTCGCTACTTCTGCCTCCTGTCAAAGCTAAAAAGTACACGCCTCACACACACACACACACCACTCTAACAATAACCCAACAACCCTCATGCCACCCTTCCAAGCCGAACCAGATAGCACACTCATCTGTGAGAGACAAGGACACAAAACATCCTGTGCACTCGTATTTACATGCCAGCTACCCAGGAGATTTATCGTTAGAACAAAATTATCAAGAATCTTAACCCTCTTCATCTAACAGAAGCACTTAGCCATATCGCATACCGCACCCTGACCCAAACATCAAAGATAACTAAGGCACCACAATCACTGAGTCATTAGCACCGACAAATCATCGTCAGAAACAATTACCGCCTCATAGTTTGTCAGCCTAAATGCATGATCTGGGTACAAGCATTATAAAATTGCACCACAAGACCAGGATATCTACAATCGCCAACGGCACGTTAATATAGGAGTAACTAACCAACAACTACACAAGACAGCGAAAGCGACAGAAACAAGCAATGACTCACGACTCACGGGGCACTGGTACGCTCCTCACCTGTTACCTCAAATATAACAACAGCGGAAGCACCAGCCGAGCTCAAGCGGCAAGCACACATGACACGTTACCACACTTCCACAACATGCGTGAATCCGTTGTTATCTAACATGACTAGACAGTTCGAAGAGCAAGCACCAGCACCAACTCTTAACTCACTCGCACATACTCCGCATCTACTGATTCACAATAGCAAACAAATCGAGAGACGAATCCTCATGACACCGAGAAGCTCAAACAACAAGTCTTGAACGAAAGCCAATCGTCGCACCCCTACCACCTGACCAAGACAACAAACAACAACAGCTAACATCACCGACGGTTGCAAATCCCACCAACAGCATACACACAACGTCCACAACAAGATCGACACACAAGAAGGCTAATAGCAAACAGCACAAGAAAATCTGAATAGTAATTCGCCACACCACAGATAACATCTTCTTACGAATGAGTTATTGATAGTGTGGCATCTATGAAAACATGACAACTTATTATGTCGCTGCGGATACACACCTCTAACTAAATATCCTTGCTTGCCTTCTACTGGGACAGCAGAGCTACGAAATTAAGAACACAAGGAGGTGACACAAAACTTGCGACAAACCAAGCACACTCAGCATGTGAGCGGCACGAACGGGACCGGGCCACCCTGGGACTTGGACACAAAACATCGGCAGAGTAAGCCTCTGGTTGATAGATAATGTGTATTTCCGATGATTGGCACACACAGAGACTTGGACTATAAATCACACTCACACTCTCGATCGAAAACGCATCTTGACCATAATATAGATATCACCTTTTTTCCAGGATTCGCAATCGAGATATAACCAAAAAACTCGACCTCACGTGTCACACTTGTACCCACACATCGAACATAGCGTCAGAGCCTACGACACTCATATGACATGCATCTCGTAAATATTGTAACGAGAGAAGATTCTCGCCCTTCCGAGCAAACAGGAACCGCCGAAACAACTACTGTGCAGGTTTGTGGAAGGAGACTGACATCTTAGAGTATTCCAAGCCACTCGCGAAAGCTGCAAATCACGAAAAAACTAGAGCCCACCACCACACGCCAACATGGACACTACAAACAAAAACGTAATCTGCACCTACTACCAACCACCCCACAGTATAAGCTAGTCACTGTCAGAGAAACTGGCATTATCCAGACACACCAGTCAGACGAGTCCGGTGGCAGAGCAACAGCCACCAGACCACGAACCGAAGAGAAAACAACTACCATCGGATAACACGCATCCCACCATACTTATACTCACACTCTATGAGAGAACGCACACACAAGGACA
>JABUQX010060997.1:50000-55000 GCA_015478945.1 Trachelipus rathkii | reverse complement strand
CTTTTAATTTTATAATTAAAATTATTTTTAATCCTTAAAAAAATTCTTTGTTTGTAAGAGTATTATTTTTTATTATATATTTATAATATATTCATATAAATTAAATATTATGGATAATTTTTTTTTTTTAACAATATTTTTATTATTTTCTAATTTTATATATAATATTTTAGTTTATTTTTTAAATAATTTTTAAATATATATTAAATAATATAATTTTTAAAATTACTAAGTTTAATAATTTATTACTTTCTTATAGGTAATATTTGAATTTTTAAAGTTATATATTATTTATATTATATTTTTAACCCAAATTATAAATTATATTTAATATTTTTTATATTATTTATTATATATTTATTTATTATATTTATTTATTATATATATTTATTACGGAATTTTTATATATTTCTTTATTTATTGTATATCTTTATATTAATAAAATAAATTTCAAATTAATATTTATTTTTATATAAGGTGTTACTGTTTTTTTTTTCATTTATTTTATTTATTTTTACTTCCAATTTAAAGCGGGAAAGGCGTTCCAAATATTATGTTTCGGGGGGCTTTGAGCCCCCCCAAATTTGCCCCCCACTTCCCAAAAAAAGATGAAACATTTTTTAAAAAAAAATTTTCTTTAATTTTTTTGCCTGTTAATTAATTTTGGGGGAAAAAGGGGAAGCCAAAAAAAAAAAACTTGTTAGCTGGGCTTTGAAAATTTTTTTTTCTTAAAACCGTTTTTCGTTTTTTCGATTTATGCATTTTTTTTCGGTCTGTAGGTTCATTCTTCGGGAATTTTTTTTTTTTTATTTCTCCAAAAACCTTATTTGGGTTTTTTGGGAACAGGTTTAGGCTTTTGCCGCACAGATGTCTCAACTTCTTTGAAATTGGGAACTTTTTGCCAAAAATTGAAAAATATTTGAGAAGTAAACAGGGGGGGATGGGTCCCCACATATCCCTGCTGCATGATCTTCCAACCCGGGAAAAAAATTAAGTTTTTCTGCTATTTTTTTTAAAAAAAAAAAAAAAAAATTTTTTGTGCTTTGCAATTTGTTGCGGAAAAAATTCAAAAAAAAAAAAAATCCCTACTATTTCTTTGTTTTTTTCTTGAAAAAATTTTTGAAAAGATTTTGACTGAAATTTAAACCTTTTTTTTTTTTTTTTCTTTTTCACGCATTTTGTACCTTTAATTAGGAAATTTCAAGGGGGAAAAAACATTAAATTTTTTTTTGTTTTAGGATGTATAATTTTATTTTTGGGGGAAAAAATTTTTAATTTTTTTTTTTTTTCTTTTTGAAGTTTTAACAAAAAAAATTATCAAAAATTAAAAAAAAAAAAAAAATTAAAGAATTGGCATTTTTTTTTTTTATCCGCAGACTTTTTTTAACATTTTAAACATTTTTTAAGCTTTCTCTTGTTAAAATTCATTTACATTTTTATCTATAATGGTAAGATAAAAAAAAAAAAATAGGATATTTCACTTTTTTTTTCCATTTTTTTTAAAAAAACCATTTTTTTTTTTTGCGAAAAAAAAGTTTTTGGAAAATATTTGGGTTTTAAATATCTAGAATTTTGGGAAATTTTTTCAGGGTAAAAAATTTTTTTGTAACAAAAAAAAAATAATACTTTTTCAAAAAAAAAAAAATTTCTTTTTTTTTTAAGTTTTCAGAAAAAAGTTTTTTAAAAAAAAAAAGTTAGCTTAAAGTTTTTAAAACCAGTAATATCTTTTTTTCAGTTTTTTAAGAGTTGTAATATATTTTTCCTGGAATTTTTTATTTTTTTGCAGAAAGGAAAAAGCCTTTGCCCAACTAAAAACAAATTTTTCTTAAAAAAAACTTAAAAAAAACTTTAAAAACTTTTTTTTTTTTTCCTTTGCTTGGCGGGAAAAATTTTTTTTTTTGAGCTAAGGAAAAAAAAAATTTTTTTTTTTTTCAAAGAAAAAAAATTATACCACTTTTTTGATTTTTCAAAAAAAAAATATAGGGAATTTTTAATTTTTTTACCGGTTAAAAAAATAATGGATTATTTTTTGTCTTTTTTTTCTTACCCTTGTTCCGATTTTTCAACCCATTTTTTCAAAAAAATTTTTTTTCCCAGGTAGCCTTTATTTTTTCTGTTCCGTTTTACATTCCCAACTTCACTGTATTTTCTCAATTTTCTTTTGTATTTTGTAGTCAATTAAAAAAAAAATTGAAAAAAAAAAAAAATTTTAACAAAAAAATAAAATTTTTCCCAAAAAAAAAAAAAATTTATTTTTTTTGTTTTTGGGAAAAAAAAAAAAAAATTGTTATCTTTTTGTTTTTCCCCAAAGGAAAAATCAATTCACAAAAAAAAAAACTTTTACTGAATTTACCCAAAGGAAAAAAATAAATTTCTAAAAATTAAAAAAAAAAATGGGCTGGGCCATTCTTCCCAAAGACTTGCGCATTATTTGCGCCTCTGTTGAAACAATTCCATTTTTTTTTTTTCCCCAAGATTCGCATTTTTTTGAGGCAGGGAAAAAGGGAAAGTTTTTATTCGCCCCAATTTTTTTCAATTTTAAAAAAAAACCCAAAAAAATTTGAAAAGTGGCATTTAGGGGGAAATTTTTTTTTGACCATTTGGGTATAGTGCCCACAAAATTTTAGAAAAAAATCAAAAAAAAAAAAAAAAAAAAAAATTTTATTTTTTCGTTTGGCCATTTTTTGTAAGTAATTGGGACCCATAAAGGTTATTATTTCAAGTTTATTGAAAGTTTCATTTTTCGAAAAAGAAAAATGCTAATAAAAAGTTATTTAAAAAAGAAAGGCAAATGTCACTTCAAGAAACAAGAAAAAACCAATTTTAGTTTTTAAAAGGATAAATTGCTTTAAAAAAAATTTCTTGAAACGAATGATTCTTACCAAGGGAACAAAAAAAAAAAAAAAAAAAAACGCAAAAAATAATTTCAGCGAATAAAAAAAATTGTGGAATTGATAATTGGTTTTGCAGAAAAAAAAAAAACGTTTTTTACTAGGGGTTTTGTTTTTGTTTTTTTTTTCCTATTTTCAAAAAAAAAAATTTAGGATTGGCAAAAAAATTTTAAGGGAATTTTTTTATTTTTTTTTTGTCCAATATTTTTTTTTTAGGGGGTGTTGGTTGGGAAAAAAAATTTTTTTTGGGACAGTTTTTTCAAAAAGCAAAATTTATAAAAAAAACCATTGAACATATTATAGGAGATAAACAAAAATAGTTAAATTTGGATAAATAAGAAAAGATAAAATTTTAAAAAAAGATTATAAAAATTTCTTTCATAATAAAAAAAAAAAATTTTTTTTTAATTTTTTTTTTATTCTTTCACTTAAAAACAAACAAAAAAAAAAATTGGTTAAAATAAAATTTTTTAACAAATTCGTTTTTATTTATTGCTTGGGCGCCAAAGCCTACGATTTGGAAAAACCCCAACTTCAATAAAGCTAGTCTTTGTTTTAGGCTTTTTTTCTTTTTCTTTCCTGTAAGGAATTTGGTTAATTTGGTTTTTATTTGGTTTTTTTTGGAGCCTTTTTTCAGAGCTTAGAGGAAATATATTTTTTGAAAAGTTTTGCTAAGTGTTAAATAGATTAGTTACTTTTATAATTTAATTATTATTTTTATTATTTTAGTTATATTATTTTATATATTTATTTATTTTTATATTTAAAATGAATTAATTAAATTTTATAATTATTTATTTTATATTTTAATATATTAATTTATTATTGACAACATTAATAATATTTTATTACTATATTGTTTTTAATTAAGAATTATATATATAAAAACCCTTTATGTTTTTTACATAAATTATAATATTTTAAGTTTTTATTTATTAATTGATTATATACTATAATTATCTTTTATTTAAATAATAATAATATTTATCATTTTTATTTTTAAATTTAATTATCATAATAGTTTTTTTTTTTTTAATATAAACATCAATTTAATATTTTATATTATTATTTATTAATAAATATATAAATCTTTATATATATACTTATTTAGTATAACATAATTAATTTTATTAATATTTATTTAATTTAGGGGCATTTTTTCTATTGGATCCAGGTTTTTCAAACAAAAAAAATTCCCATTTTTTCATACCTTTCTTAGGGTTTTTTTTTTTCTGAAATTTTTTATAATCTGCTTTAAAAAGAGCAAGGGGGAAAAAAAAAAAAGCCGTTTTTAAAAAAAAACGATGTTACTTACTTTTAACAGGCTTCTAACATAGTTATCTAATCTTCATCTGCATTATAAAAAAGCTCTTTTTTTTCAAATTTACTAAGGGAATGATATCTTTCATTACTTCATCTTTCTTCATTTTCGGGAAAAAAAAAAATTTGGACTTTTGAGGGAAAGGTTAGGTCAAATGGTGGGATAAAAAAGCTTTTGTAAAGGTTTTTTTTCAATTTCACTTTAACAAATTTACCTATCAAAGATGTTTTTTCCTTTTTTTTTTCTTCTTTGGTTATAAATTTGCCTGCGGCAAAACCCTTTTAATTTACAAAAAATGGGATTAATCAAAATTCGGCAAGTTGTTAGATAAGCTTTTTGTTGTTTTTTGAATTTTTTTCTTTTCAGTTTTTTTTATATTTAAATTACCTTGTTAAAGATTTTTTTCTTTTTAGTAATTTCAATATTTAAAAACAGGGGCAGCTAGTTAATAGTATTCATAGCTTTCAATTGGAGGAAAAAAAAAAAAAAATTTTCTTTTTTCTTTCCGTTTTTTTTATTATGGGGATTTTTTTTATTTTTTTCTTCAGCATTCTTAAAAAAAATTTATTAAAGGGAAATTTTGAAATGTGTAAAATTTTATTTAGAAAATTTTAAAAAAAAAATTTTTTCAAATTAGAAACATTTTTTTAAAAAGGGGGGGGGGGGGGCAGTTTTAAAAAAAAAACTTTCGGGAAACTTGGTAGTTTGCCATTGCATTTTGAGGAAATTTATTTCCCAAGTCAAGAACAGTGAAATTAGCCATGAAATTTTGATTCTATCAAAAAAAG
>JABUQX010060997.1:0-45000 GCA_015478945.1 Trachelipus rathkii | reverse complement strand
TTATAACATTTTTTACATGTACGAATTTTTTCAGCATTCTGGACACATGGTATACATACGTTATTTACATTTTACATTTACATGGACTTTTTACGAAACTTGTCTTTTCCATTCATTATATATGTCAAAGGTGTAAATATAAATTTACAATATTTTTTATATAATTTATATTTTTATAAATTTTTAATTAAAAATTAAAATTTAAATATTATATTTTTTTTAAAATAGGCAAAAATTTCATATATTTTGTATAATAATTATTTTTATTAATTTAATATATTTAAATTATTTATTTTATTTAAAATTATTTTTGAAAAATTTTTTTTTCTCTCCTTCTCTTTCCTTGTCATTCTTTTCTTGCTTTCTCTTCCTTTTCTTTGGTCTTCTAATTTTCTACTCTTTTTTCCCCTCCTCTTTTTTTCTCCTTCTCTTCTTTTCCCTCTTTTTTCTTTTCAAAAAATGTTTTTTTCCCCGCCGGAGGTTTTATATATTTAGCCGGGTATTTATTTATATATAACTGTATTAATATTTATATTGTATTATATCATTAAAATGTATATATTATAAATTTTTATAATATATTTATAATTTTTATTATTATATATTTAATTATATTATTATTTATATATTTTTATATTATATATTTTCTAATTTTAGTTATAATTTAGATTTTATTTTTATAAAATATTATTTAATTTATTTTTACAAATATTAATTATTTTTTTAATATTATATTATTATATTTTTATATTATATTTTCCATTCAGTTATTTTCATACCCTTTTTTAATATCTCCTATTTTAATATTTCTTTATATATATTATATTTATTTAATAATTATTATATATATTATTTATTATTTTTCAGTAAAATTTTTATTTTAATATAGATTAATTATTGATATGCTATTTAATTTATATTTATTCATTTAATATATTATTATAAATTATTATTTTATATTTATTAAGGACATATTATTTTTAATTTTTTCTTATAATGTATAAATATTAAATATTGATATATTATTATCTAATTTTTAATGATATTTAAATATAATTAATTAACAATATTATTATAATTATACTTAATATATTTATATTTTTATTTTATATATATTTTTTATATTTTAGATATTTTATTTGTTAAAATGAGAAATTGAAATTTTTATATTTAGTCTTATTTTATCCATTAATTTATTTTATGATATATGTGTAATATATTATAAATTATATTATTTATTTTATTTTATTTTTATTTTTATTTAATTTATATTTATTTTTTCCTGAAAAATTTTTCTCTTCTCTTTTCTTTCTCTTTTTCTCTTTTTTCTCTTTCTTTTTCTCTCTCAGAGAGTTCCAAAAAAAAAATTTTTTTTTTTGTTTTTTTACTGATGTTATTTAAGAATAAATTTTTTCTATTTTAATTTTTTTTAAGACGTAATAAAGATTATAATTTTAAATCTTATTTTAATCATATATAATTAATATTATTTTCCATAAATTATATTTATATATAATTTTTATTTATTCATCTTTTAATATATATAATTTTTTATTATAATTTTTTATATATTTGTTACCATTATTTATTATTTTTTTATAATGTTACTAATTTATTTATTATATTGATTCCAGTAATCTCTCAAAATAGATAATACATTATATTTAAATTGAAAATAATTTTCTTTAAAATTATATAATAATTAATATAATATAATATTCTATAATTTTATTTTATATATAAATGATAATAATTATATAAATTTTTATAATTTATTATTTTATTAATAAATTATTATTATTTTATTTAATTATTTATATATTAATCTTTTATATTTCTTTGATGATAAATATTATAAATACATATAATTATTTATTTATATATATTATATATGAAGTCATTAATAAATTATATAATTTTTCTATATTATTTTTAAATTTTATATATTATTATTTTATTTTTATATATTATTATAATTATTTTTATATAATTTTATTTATTTATTTTTTTTTCCCAGTTTGATGGGCGGGATTCCCGGAATCCCGAATTTCCGGAAAAATTGAAAAATCGGGGATTTTCGAGCTCTTTCGAAATCGGATTTTCGGGGGGATTGGATTGTTCGGAAAAAAAATTTTTTTTCCCATAAAGGTTGCTTTGGGATGGAGGAATTCGGGATTTCGGATTTTTTTCGGGAAACCAAATTTTTCCCACCACCCACCCAGCGATTTTCGGGATTTTTGGGGGATTCGAATCCCCAAAAAAAAAGGTTTTGCTGGATTTTTCGGAATTTTCGAAAATTATTCTCGGATTCGGGAAAAAAATTTTTTTTCGAGGGGGGATGCATTTTTTTTTTTCGGGGGGGATTTTTTTTTCAAAGCGGGGGTGTTTTTTTCGCGAATTTTTTTTTTCTGGATATTTTTCTAATATTTACGATGTGTTTCCTAAAACTGAGCAACCCTTTATAGCCATAGCAATTATCACTTAAAATTCATTAAAAAAAAAAAAGAAAAAAAACTTTTAAAATGAACAGGAAAACCCCAAAAAAATTGGCCCCCCAACCCAAAAGGAATAAAGAAAAGAAGATTGTCTTCTTTATAAGAAGTTTTTTCTTTTTAAAAAAGGAAGCCAAATTCAAAAAAAAAAGAGCCTTAATTTTTTTCTATTATTTAATTTGTTTGAGCCAACAGAGATATCGTTTTTAAAACAAAAAAAAAATTTGGAAAAGTTTAAATTATTTACTTTTTTTCTAAGGAATGTGAACTCTACACCATCGTAAAAAAAGTAAAATTTAATTTTATTTTTATTTTGGATTTTTTGGGGGGGAAAAAAAAAAGGGGTTTGTTTTTTTACTTTAATATATATAAATTATGTATATTTAATTACTTATCAATATATTTAATTTATATTTTTTATATTTTTAATTTATTATTTACATTGATTATATATTATATTTCATTAATTTATAATGTATTTTAATATATATATTAATATATTTAATAATTATTTTTTTTATTATTCTAAAGTGATGAATCAAAATATTTCAAAACTTGAAATGTAATTTATTGTTTATAAATTTTAATTTTTGGTTTTTCAATTGTTGGAAGCTTGGGGGATTGCTAATTTCTTTACTAATAATCTTTGAAGTAGTTTTTTTTTTATTTTGTTGAAAAAAAAAGGTTTTTAAAAAATTGGCCCAGTATTTAATTTTGGGGACCAGGGGGGGGAAAAAAAAATTTGCCTTTTTTTTTTTTCGGTGTTTTTTTTTTTTGAAGCCTCAGATTTCCTTTTTCTTTTTTTTTTTAAAATTTTTTATAAAAAAATTGTTTTATTGAAAATATTTTTCAACAAAAATTTTGGTTTTTAGTTATTTGTTAATTAGTTTTCCTACATTTGAAAATTCGGATGGGAATCCCAAAAAATTTTTAAAAATTAACCAAATCACAATTACGTTTTTTTTAATTATTTTTTAAAACTAAAAAAAATTTGATAAATTTACGTTTTACCAAAATTTTTAAAACTTTTTAAAAAAAGGCAAAAAAAAAAAAATTTATTTCAAGGAAAAAAAGAAGCGCTTTGTGTGGTATTTCGAAAAGTTTTATTGGAGGATTATTTATTGGCATATAACCCAAAAAATACCATTATTTGGGAAAAATCGCTATTTTTTTTAAAGCTTATTTTTTTCTTGAATGCTTAAAAAAAAAAAAAAAACTCGAAAAAAAAAAAGTTTTTTAACAAAACTCCACTTTACCAAAAAAAAAAAAATTAAAAATTAACAATTTTTATTGGGGGAATCAAGGCGTTATACAAAGGCGGCGTTACTTATGTTTGTTGAGTAAATCATCGTTTTTTTTAGGATTTTTAAAAAAAAAAAAACTAAAAACCGGGGGAAAAATACCCCCAAAGCGGGTTAGACCGCCAATTTTGATTACAGGCGGAAGGGTTTTCCGGGGCTTATTTTTTGCTCTCGGGGGCCCTTTTCTAGGCGGTTGGGAACCGGACGGGGAAACCTTTTTTTCGTTTTTTCCCCCCCCCCCCTTCTTGTTCCCCCTTTCTGTTCCCCCCCCATTTCCTCTCTTGAAAAAAATTCTTGGGAAAACATTATTATTTTCTTTTTTGGAAAAACTTTTTCCAAATTTTTTTTTTTAGGGGGGCGCTCGGGAGGCCCGATGGGGGGGGAAACCCAGGAAGGGGGGGGACGAAAAAACGACTTTAAAAAAAAACATAATTTTAATTTAAAAGGGCCCTTTTTATTTTTATCAACTATTTCTCAAAAAAAAGCTAATTTTGTGTTTTTCTTTTGTAAAATTGTCATTTTACTTTTTTTTCGGGAGGGTTTTTTTTTTTTTTGTTTTTTTTTTTAACAATTCCGGTTTTTTTTAAAATTTTAAGCTTTAATACAGGGCTTGATTCCAAAACAAAAATTTTATTGCGGCATTTGGTTTCCTGTTTTTAAAGTTTGTCATAAACATTTTTCGAGATTTAATTCTTCCCTTGCCCTCCGAGCCCTTATTCTATTCAATTGTTAATTTTGCCCTTAAAAAAAAAAATTTAAAAATATTTTTTCTTTTTTTTACTTAAAACTCTGTTAATATTTTTTAATAATACCAAAACTTTAAGCAAAAAATTTCGTTAAAAAAAAAAAATTTTTTTGTTATCGCTCCTTTACAGTATTCCTTTTTCTCTCTCTTCTCTCTCTTTTTCTTCTCTTTTTCTTTTCTTCTTTTTCTCTCTTCTTTTCCTCTCTTTCTCTTCTTTTCTATAATAATTTTTTTTATTTTATATAAATATTGATATATTTTTATTTTTAATTTTAAGTATATATGTTATTATATATTTTATGTATTATTATTTATATTTTTAATTAATATTCTATATTTTATACCCTAAATTTATATATTAGATATTATTTGTATGTAAATTCTATTATTTATATTAATATTATTATTTATATTATTATATTTTTAATTGATTTTTTATAAAACATTTTTTTATTTTATTTTAAAAATGGGAAAAAAAACATTAAAAAAAAATGTTGAAAAAAAAGGGACCATTTTTTTTTTTCATTAATAAAAATAAAATTGGAAATTTTACTCCTTTTCTTTTTTTTTTGAAAACCCTTAGTTATTCGAATTTTTAGACCATTATGATGAGAAAATTTTAAAGAAAAATGTAAAAAATTACTTAAGATATGATTAATTGCCACGCAACTTTTAAGAAAAAAAAACGCGGGGGGGGGACATTTTTCAAAAAAAATTTTCAAAAATCCCTATTCGGTTTTTTGAAAACCATTTTTTATTTAATATTATATTAATTAGTATTTATTTTAGATTTTTAATATATTTTTTAATATAATTATTTTAAATTTTTATTTATTTTTTTTTTATGATTTATTATTTTTATTATAATATTTTTAATAATATATTTATAATATTTTTGTTTTATTATTACAAATAATTAATTTATTAATTACTTATTTACATCATTTTGTACATTTTTAATTATATTATTTGTTATATTTATTATATTATAATATTCTAGATAATAATTTTTGGTAACCTTTTTCTTTAACTTCATTTCCATATGAAAACAATGTTTTTATTTTTTTTCTGAAAAAATTTGAATTTATTGTTCGAAACAAAAAAAAATTCCCAAAGCCTCAACCCCTTTAAAAAAAATTAAAAAAAATAAGAAATATTTCTACGAAAAAAATAAGAAAGAAACTGATTTCTACCCAATCAATGAATGTAAAAAAAATACCATACATTTTCTGAAAAAAAAACCAAAAAATTTTCCATCTCTTTATTTTATATACAAATGTGTCTTTAATTCGAAAAAAAAAAAAAAATTTAACCTCTATATATTAGTAAAAAACTTATTTTAAAAATATAAAGCTTTTACCCAATATGAGTAAGACTTGTTTTTTTTTAAATATTTCCAAGGTTTCAAACTTTTCTTTAAATATAATTTAACTTTTTAAAATTTACAATCAAGGGCTTTTTGGGAAAAATTAGTTTCTTTTTTCCAAACCAAAATTCGCCGCAAGAAATATTATTAAAAAATTCTATTATAATATTGAAATTAACAGGAATTTATTACATTGTTCATTTTCATATTTTAATGGCTAAATATTTTAATTAAATGATATTGGTCTATATTATCGGTAATTTTATTTTATTAATTATTATTTTCCACGAATTATTTAAATATTTTGAATATGAACCAATAAATAATTTTTTTATTATTATTTATGTTTTTATACTTTAAAGATATAAGAAAGAATATATTTTTAAGTATATTTTAATATTTTTTATATAGATATTTATTAAATATTATAATAAATATTTTTATTCATTATGAAAAAAAAGATATTTTAGAATATGATTATTTACATAAGTTTATTTTTCATGTTTTTTAAATATGAAAAGAGGTTTTTTTTTTATTAGTATTTTTTTAATAATACATTTATATTTTTCAGCATTTTGAAGGTTTAATTTAAAGATTTATATTTTTATGAAATACGTAGAATTTATAGATATATATGAAGAGAGAGATGAAATATGTAATTTAGCCTTAATAAATTATTGAATTTATAGTAAAATGATTAAATTTGGAAGAGTAATATTCAACCAAATATATAGAATATATATTTAATATATTATTTAAATAGGTGATATATAAATTAAATTACATATTTAAACTTTTTATGATATAATATTATATTTTTTTAATTTTAAATATTATATACCTAGAAGTATCTCATTATTATTGTATTTATTTTTAATATATATATATGCTCATATTCATTTCAATGAGATAAAAGGCCGTATTCTATATCTTAGAGAGAAAGCAAAAATGGCGGGCCACACACAAAATTAACCCGATTAAATTTCATCTCACGTTTTGCCACAAAAAAAAAGTAATAATTCAAAACTATTATTTTGACAGCAAGTCTTTGCTTTTAACCCATAGGCTAAATATAGAAAAAAACCATTAATGCGTCGGGGCGTATTATTGCCTGCGGAGTGCGGTGCTTCTATTAGAAAAATTATTTTTTGTTTTAATACTTATGCGAACGGAAAAATTATACTGTTATAAAAAAAAGATAACAAAAAAAAAATAAAAAGAAAAAAAAAAAATACCCCCAAGGGTATATTTTTAACCCGCCCCCAACCCGATGGGCAGGAGTTTTTTTCGGGGGTTCTCTTGGGCCTTTTTCCGGGAAAAAAACTTAGGGGCGGTTAGGGGGGGGGACTTTAAATTTTCCCCCCCCCTCCGGGGGGAGGGGTCTCTTGGAAAATTGGTCGATTTTTACTATTTTTGTTTTATTTTTTTGGTGTTTTCCGCCATTAGGATTCCCCCCCCCCCCGCGCCCCCTTTTTTTTTTTTTTTCCCCCTACGAGGTATTGGGAAAAAAAAAAAACGGGGGTTTCCCCCCCTTTGTGTTGTTTTTTTCCCTGTAGGGCTTTCGAAAGCCCCCCTTAAACAATTTTGCCGTTTGTAAAATACCCTTATTTATAAAACACACATAAATTCTATTTTAGAAGTAGTGAAAGCATGGAAGAAGATAACGTTTAGGCTATTAAATTTTTTATGCTACCTACATGCCATATATGTGTTTTTTAAAATTTAGTCTTTACTAGTAACTTTTATTTATCTCAATTATTGTATTAGTTTATATAGAATAATTATAATTTTATTTCATTTCTATGCTCTAGCTCTTTACACTGTGATAAATTTAAATCAATTATATATACTATCAATATTAAATATTTATATGGTTGATTAAATACATATTTACTAATTATCTAGGCACTGACTCACCGACTCTGCTACTAGTTTGTCTCGGTTACACATTACACTTCCCTCAATTTATGACTCATTTAGAATTGCCATTTCCTAAACTTGCTTTGTCTAAACTGTCATTGTTCAAACTTGATTCTACATTTACCTTGATTATTATTGACTTTTCTAATACTTCATTGCCTAATTTTTCATTTTCTTAATTTGATTTCTTTATTTGCCTTTACTAAACTTAGATTTGATATTTTATTTAGTGATTAATTTTTTTTTTGTTTACTATGTTTTCCAAAAAAAAGGGCTCCCCCCCCCAAAAAAAAGTAAAAAAAACATCAGAGTCTTCAAACCCTACAATTTTTTTTTTAGTTTGTAGTATTATTTTTATTTTTTTTTTACTATTTTTGATTGTTTTTGTCTGTCGTACCATAACTAAAACAAAAATTTTTCAAGGGTAAAAATCTTTTTCCTTCGCCCGAAAAAAAAAATATATGTTATTTTTTTTTTATTTCATTTTGTCCTGTCAAAGCTATTTTGAGAAGAGTTTGTGGAAAAGTATTTCTTATTTATTTAAATTTTATATTTATATTTCTTTATTTTTTTCTTCTATTTTTTCTTATTTTTTTTATTAATAGAAAGGTACAAGGGATTTTTCTCCCCAGTAGTCCTATTTTAATCAAAACTGAGAAGAGTATTTTTCGACCAAGAGTGAATGAACAATTAACATATTCATTAGGTGAAACAAGAAATATTAGGTGAATTCGATAATATATTCTTCTCTTTTTCATTCCCCTTCGGTAGCTTTTATTTTTGTTTCAAGTTCCTGTCTCTAAGAAAAGGATGATGGAATTCTCGTTGGCGCTGCCTTAACTTCCTTTTTTTTTTCTTTTTCCTATATTAACCTCGGCTTGCATCGTGCGCGCACCGGTCTGCAGTCTAAGTCGTCAAAGGTAGCTTTTCACTGCTCGTCACCTTCCGGTACTTCTTTGCCGGTTACCTACCTCCATGAGGTACCACCGCGTCCTGCAGTCTCCATTTGAGCGTAGAGTGTCCTCCCGCTCTAAGTATGGGTTAGTACCTCAAATTGACAAAGTTGTGGAGTGTAGTATAACGTAAATATTTAACACCTAATCAATTTAAAATATTCTAATAATATTACTAAGTAAAGAAATTATTTTATTTTATATTTTTTATTTTATTATATTAAGATTAACTTACAGCATCTAAATATTGAACTTCACATTAAGAGGTCTGTGTTTGTGAACTCACTTAGAATATATATAATATATTTTCTTAGGGAATGGTAATGAGATATATCGACCCATTAAAGTTTCTAGTTTATTTTCTTTTAGTATATGTATCAGATATTGTCTTCTGGTTAAATTTTATACTGAAAGTAATTTAAATTATTTTATGTGTAATAGCATAACCATTGTAATTAGTTCTTTATCATTTTCTTTTAGAATGCAACAACCAAAGAGCTGTGTTCCACACACCACCACTGAGACCAAGATGACACAGAGAGATGTAAAAAGCAGCAAAAAAAACAACCCTGATCCCCAACTTCCTTTTGTGTACCCTGAATTCTGTGCAGTGGAATAACTATATGTTGTGGTAACAAGGCAAGGACAGTCTCCTGTTCACATATCTATGTCAGCCAGCTGCTGTTTTATAGAGGTACTACTTGAATCAACAAGAAAAAACCTCAAACCCAAAAAAGATATCAGGAGCACCTGTAAGCACCAGAGAAGGCAACAAAGGCCCTAAAAATGGGCAGTTCCGATGCCCGCGGGGTAATATATGACCAGAACGAGCGCAGACCTCCGTGCTTAATTTTATCATGCGATGGGAGCGAATAAAAAACTTCTCAAACAAAAGGCAACGCTAATAAGACGCAGAAAACAAAAAGGATGGCATACGAGCACGAAAAAAAAGAGGGAGGCAGGGCAAGAGAAACCACAGAGGACCCCGATACAAATTCGGTTGAAAATCATTCTTATCCACAAATTTTCGTACCTTAACAACCGAAAAGAAGAACACCTTTATGTAGAAGTAAGCCGGTTGGCAAATATGGTAATAAAGTATATGCTAAGTGTATAAAAATCAAAAATAATTAAAGATATATTTATTATAGTCTCGTGGATGTACAATTCAGTTAGAGATAAGTCATGTAGTATCAATAGCTCTTAATATTAAACAACTCACAATTAATTACGACGCCCCTTATACTATCATATTGTAATGAATATATCATATATCAGTAATATGTTATTAACGTTATAAACTATAAAGATAACCTTCAGCGATGGACTATTATGAATTTTTATAACCATTTTTAAATACTTTTAGATAAGCCCTCATAAGTGATACAATTCATGACACTCTGCAAATTTGACCATAATTCTGGTACGGAGTAATAAAGAGACTGTATGAAGTCACATGAGCCCATCAAGATTATCGAAGTTAACTGGTCTCCAGTCTGTAGTTTACTATAAATAATTTATATTGATACAAAATCCTCATGTTACTGTTACCTCATTAATAAAATAGTACATAAAATGACTTTAATTTTTATTATAAATTTACACTAATCAAAATAATATTCTAATATTATTTTTAAATAATAATTATATTCTTATTAAATAATATTTCTATACAAGTATATTATACTAAATATATATTATATCCTATAAGATATTACCCAAAAATCGGTTCCCTTTTTTCAAACACTCGTATATATATAGAACAGTATTTTTAATTTAAAAATTTCCCAAAAAAAAACGGCCTAACCAAGACTTATCTTCCATAAACCAGTTACATTTTAATTAATATCTTTTCAACCAATCGATTACTGGTCAAGCACTTCAAAAAAAAAAACTATCTACCAATATAAATGTGTGCGAGAATTTCTACCCAATTGTGTTGGAGAAACATCCTAAGCAAAAACTGCCCGTTCCGTGCCGAAAACAATTTCTGGACGCTTGGATCTCCCCCCCCTATACTATAATATATATTATATATTATATAATAATATTATCATATATTTATATTATATAAATCCATTTATATAGTCACTTATAGAAATAATAGATAATTTTATATTATATATTATTTTATATATTATATATATTACCATTATATGGATAAAATAAAATATAATAATATATTTTTATATTTTTATATATATATTGTATCTGTAGTAGACATAGTGAATAATAAAATAAATAATATAAATATAAATAAAAATATATAAACTTAAGTATTAAAATAATAAAAAATAAATATATATAAAATATAAATAAATAAAAATAAAATAAATATATAAAATAATAATAATAAAAAATATAATAAATAAAAATATAAATAATAAATAATAAATATATATATATAAATAATAAAATTAATAATAAACAAAAAAAAAATTTATAATAAAAGAAACAATGAAACCATGACATGAGGAAAAAATGTCAGTAATAAGGTAAATAAACAAAATATACCAAAAAAAGAAAAAATTTTTGCTCTAATACTTATATATCTTTTGTAATTCGGACTAAACAAAACTAAACGCGAAGTAAAAATAACAGAGTGAATGAGTATACGAAAGAAAAAGTAACGAGTCCGGTTGCTTCGCTAACTCAAAAAATTTAATTCCGTTAGGATAAACGAGTAACAATAGTAACGGATCTTTCCACCTCTGACAATATATATATTATATTTAACTAATAATAATTAATGATATAGTAATATAGGGTGAGGTCATATTATATTATGTACAACTTAATAGTATACTATATATAAACCCCTAATATAATGCATGAAATATATAAAAGGGGATGGATAGGTAAAATATTATATAAATTTATATATTATATAATATTATTATATATATATATTATATTATTAATTAATTATTTATTGTGGATAGTAGGGTGGGAGGGTATGGAAAATTATACATTTCTTGCCAGAGTAATTTGACACTTACACAAGTCGACTATATGGTTTTACTACAAAACGCTATTCTTTCAAGTAAATGTATACAGAAAAGAAGTTAGAAAGTGAACAAATGAATTTGACTGATTTTAACAAAAAATTTGTTTTATAAGAAAGAGGGCAAGAAGTCGGAAAGAAAGATTAGGAGAAGAATCGAAGTAACAGAAATGATAAATTATACCGATCTCCCCGAAACCCCTCGAGCATATCTTAAATATCATGAACAATATACATAAACCATACTTCTTATTACATCTCAAACCCTCTTACTACCCAAAACCAAAAATCTCATACATAAACAACAAATACACTTCAGCTCTTATATTTTTTTTATATCTCTTTCTTAGATTTTTATGCGCCACGAAAAAGGAAACCCAAAACATAACGCAGGTGGGAAAAAAACATAAAAAAAAGTGTAAGAAAAATAAATATAAATAATTTCTCTTATTTTAACTACTACTATTCTACATCCTTTAAAAACTCACTAATCTATTTGATTAATCTCAAAACATACTTATTCAGTATTCATTTAAAGTCTCTACATTACTTCAAATTACTCAAAAGAAAACCTTAAGCTTTAATTAATTCTTATAATATTAAAAAAGTTTTTTAAAAAAATAAGCACTTCATCTTCCAGAAAAGCTCTCATGCTCTAAACACCTAAATACTTACCATATTACTTTACTTAATCACATAACCTTATAATTATAAATATAATTATTTTTTATAATAATATTACATAATATCATATTTTAAGTATATAAATAATATTATAAAAAAAACAAGTCAATTATTCTTTATATTTTTCTATAAACACCAACGGGAGCACAAAATATCCGAGAGTCTAAGGGCCGCGCACAGACAGACCGGCGACGAAAACCGACGAACGAGCCGAGAAAAACAACACAAACAAGAGAAGAACAGAAACCAACATGACGACATCTGGAACGAAATAAAGAACTTCTCCCAGAACCTCCCCCGGTAAAAGAGTGGAAAAAGAAGGAAAACGATATTAATTAAATTAATTTAAAGGAAGAGAGATAAAAAAAAGGTAAAAAAAATAATTTACCCCCCGCGGTTGACCACATACACACACCCAAAAAATTTAATTACCCAAAAGAAAATAAAAAGGGCGAGAGGAGGGAGTAGGTATATTCCGAATTAGTAGTTTCCCAATAATGAAGGCTAATTTTTCCCACCCGGGAGGAGAAGGACCGGAAAAAGAGAGAGGGGGAAACCCCCCCGAACTGAAAAAGAGTATATAAAAGAAGAGATAAAAGATATAAATTAGATAATCCAGTGCTCATTTGTAATATGATTTCAGTATTGAAGCGTATATATGACGTGCGATTTTTACACCAAACTATTGGCAGGGTATGCTCTACCATTTTGCCCGTAAAGAGAACCAAAAAAAAACTAACCCCCCAACCAAATTATATGGTGGACGAAAAGAAGAAATATACTGATCAGGATAGAGGGCAAAGCAAGAGAAGCAAAACAGAAAAGATTATTTCTTTAGTTATTAATATATCATAAGATTGTGGAATTTTGTATAATTATATGAAAATGACGAACGAATTAAAAAAACCAACCACCAAGATGTATTAAAAGGCGTCGGAAAGGTCTGGCTTCGTAACGAATTGGTTACGAGGGGGACATTGCTGCACTTTGCTTTTTGAATATTATCAACATTTATATGATTTTATACGATTTTGTAATAGTGTAGCTACATATAAATTATCATTTTTAAAGAAAAAATGAAACGCAAAACAGATGTAAAATTCTTCGTGTCTGTTCTCATTGCGTTATATGTTTGTGTTGTTAAAGTGTGTGTTATTTGTCTGTATTTTATAGAGACCATTTTTCCTATTATTCATTTTAATAAAATAAAAATGCCTATTTGTAATACGCGAGAGAGAATATTCCAATGGAAAAACAAAAAAAGAGAGTGAAGTAAAGTCAATACAGAGTGATAATAGAGCTCATTGCTAACCATGCTATAGAATCGGTTAGGTATAGGTTTGTATTTATCTCAAAGGAGGAATGATTTTATTATTTTGTTTTCTTTTTTTAAGTTTTTTTATTATTAGTAATTTTAATATTTTCTTATTTCTTCTTTTTATTTTTTTAACCATTGTTTCCGGGTGTGAGCCCTATATCCCATTTGCAAGAAGGCAAGAAAATTTTGGGGAAAAAATACCGAAGGGGAGCATACGTGAATGCAAATTATATTGATGGCTATGGTTGTCTCCCTTTGTTCGGTCGTTTTATCGAAAATGCTTGTTTAAGTTGTAGGTTTTTTTGATGATTTGATTTGATGTTGGAAATTTGTGAGCTTTTTTTGTCTTTGTTTTTTAAGAAAACCAAAACAATTTTTTCAACCATATATTATAGCAGTATATAGTATCCACTTCATGTTATGTTACAAAGCATCCTATGCTCGTCAAGGACAAATGTAGTTTATTCTATGACAAATTTATGAAATGCATTATTACTATAGATGGTTATATTTCACAATTGTATCACGTAACTATAAATTAATACGGATGTCCTCTAAAATAGGTGTGAGTCATGATTGTAAAGATCATATATGATGATTGATGGAAAGTTATAAATAATCATGAATTATAAAGTAAAATTTTTAAATTATGTTAAATTCGAAGGTGGAGTTAGCCAATGGCTCAAGACAATCGTTCTATAAATAATCACATTAGAGCTTAAAGCATCTAAATTAAATACAAATAAAATAAAATACTACCCAAATACATACATATTTGGATAATAATAATCTGCTATTACATTAAATATATTATACTAAGCCTATCAATCACGCTTGTATAATTTGTAACTATAACACTTTCAAACTTAATAACTAATTTAATTTCTCAAATTTATTTTTCTCTCTCTCAATAACACTAAAATCAACTTCAATTTTCATAGTCTAATCTTAAATATACAAATCACAAGCGAAACCACTCCTTAATAATATAGTTTTTCCTCATTTTTTTTAGAAAACTGCTTCTCCCTAATAAAAACGAAAAAAAAACCACAAAAGATGGATGTGCTACTACTCCTAAAACTCTTATTAACTCTCACAAAGCACGACGAAGGCAGAGCTACAAACGAAACAAGAAACCACAAAAGACAAAATTTATAAAAAAAAATAGACAAAACAACAAAAAAACAAAAAACCCAAAACAAAAGTTTTGTACATTAATCGTAAAAAAATTTCTTGGATATTAAAAAAAAAAGCCCAACGTATTATATTGTGACCCAACCAGAAATAAAAAAAATTTATATGGATATATATAAAAAAACTAATAGAAAATGAAAGAAAAAACAAAAAACAAGATAATAATAGTTTTTCCAAAAATATAAGAATATTCTTGTAATCTCTATAAATGCGTGTTCAAATATGACCTGAAACCGTAAAGCAGTAAAGGAAGAATATAATTATCTAAAAAACAGAGCAAACCATATTTTTTGGGTTTACTGTGATAAGATCAAAACATATAATGATTAAGTGCGAAGTTCAAAAAAAACAAAGAAACAAGCGAAAATTAATTACATGAGGGGGAAAAAAGGAAAAGTTCTCCGGTTGGAAATCCTGGGCTGATCATAGTTTTCGGCTCAACTCTCTCGGGTATATTTATCCGGGGGCGGCGAACCCAGGACGGGGAACTATCATTTATAATTATGCTTTATTTCTTACTCAAAATTTTATATCTATTTACCAAGCTATTTTATTTATTTATCTCATTGGAATTTTCTGAGGGTTTCGGTCTCTCCTTCTTGGTTCAGTGCGAGTTTATTTCTCTCTGGAAAAAAAATATTTATGTTACCCAATCCCCCTCCCCGCGGCCCCGAAGCACCCCACCCCACGGATTGTTTATGGATGGTGGAATTTTCCCTTATTCTAATCTGTAGAAAAAAAAATTTCCGCGGAAAAGGTTGTCTGGATTTTTTCGAGATTTTTTCGGAATTACGGATTTCGAAGGCCTTTTTTTTTTTCCAAACCCCCCAACCCAAAACCCCCCCCCCACGGGGGGGATTTTTAGTTTTTAAAATGGAAATTTGCGATTTTCAGAATTTCAAAAATAAAAAAGGGTTGCGGATAGGTTCCCCCCGCGGACCTCCAAAATTCCCCCATATTGTCTCTGAAATTATTTTAAATCAAATTTTTATAATTATTTTTTTATATTAATATTAATATATAAAACATTTAATATTTAGTTCATAAATTTTATATATAACTTTTAATTTTATATTTTATGAATATTATTTTTTTTAATATTATTAGATTTTATTTCTCAATTTATATTTTATCTTGTATATTATTAATTATAATATTTTGCTATTGATTTATAAAATAATAAAGATATATAATTAGAATGGTTTATATTTTATATTCACACTAAATGACAATTGACTCTTACTCAATAAATACTTTTTATATAAATATATTGATTCATTCTATTAAGCCTTATTAATATATCAGATTCTTAATATATATATACTCACTAATTTACTTGGAATTAATAAAATATATTTATTTAATATAATGATATGTTTATATTTATAATTAAATAACAATTACATTATTACCAATATTTTAATTAGTAATCATTTTTCATTTATTATTAAAACCTAATTCCAGTTTCATTTATAGTTATATTATTCATGTTCTCAATAATAACTTATTCATTATAGAAAAAAAAGGTTTGGATCCGAGTCAAGAGAAATTCAAGATAATAAATTTTTTAAAATAAACTTTTGTGTGTATATCTGAAATTTATTTTTGGCACACATGGATAAACCTGGTGAGGCAGTTATTTTGTATTATTTTTATTACACTTTAAAATATAGAATTTTTGGCAATTTGCTCATTTGATTGGTTTGTTGCTAAAGCAAAATTTGTTTCAATGCTCTAAAAGATCTTTTGAAAAAACATTTTTTAAAAGGGAAAAAAAATACTTTGTTCTTTACCAAATATTCTTATCTAAATTTATTATAATTTTCCCCATTTTAAAAAGTGTTCACAGCATTATTTAATTACCCTATTATTTTTTATCAAAAGATATTATATTCTAATATATTTATTAAAATATAAAAATATTATTTAAAACCAAATATTAATATTATATTATAATTTGTTTGATTAATTATTTAATTTCTGTGAAAAAGGTTTCGGGGGGCGGCTGGCCACAGACAAGGTTATTCAAAAACCAGGGGGCTTTGATTACGTTTAAAGCTGTTGCATAAAAAAAGGAAAATCGGCGTAAATTTTTTTTGCGAAAAGATTTTTGGATATTATTTTTTAACCTTTCTAATTTCCCCGCACTATTCGCAAATAAATACTCCTTTTATGATTATATTTTTTCCTTTTTTTACAAGTAGTAAATAATATATAGCTTTTGATTATTATAAAAAAAAATTTTAAAGTTTTTATAGATAATTATTTAAAAATATTAATAGAATTAAGCGGGAATTGAAAAGGAGAAGCTCACCCTATTTCAAACAAAAAAAAAAAAGAAGGAACCCCAGCGGTATTATTCTAGCGACAGTAATTATCCTCCATAATCTCTTGGTTGCTACAAGTTCCAAAACCTCATATCAATATTCACCAAACTTCGTGCCTTACCAATTTTTGGTATCATTTTTTCTTATATTCGCTAGTAAAATTTAATTATTAAATAATTTTTGAGTCTTTATGAGTCGCGTGTGGCAAGAAAAAATTTACCACATTTACGTGTCCAGAACTGCGGTACAAAACTTAGTTATTTCTCAAGCAATAAATTATTTCTTTTACTAACCTCAAATCTTTTACCATAATTGATCTTCTGACAATCCAA
The DNA here is from genome assembly GCA_015478945.1 of Trachelipus rathkii. Classification (NCBI taxonomy): domain Eukaryota; kingdom Metazoa; phylum Arthropoda; class Malacostraca; order Isopoda; family Trachelipodidae; genus Trachelipus; species Trachelipus rathkii. The sequence continues at coordinate 27,364 of JABUQX010060997.1, read as the reverse complement.
AGTCTCTTCAAAAGTTAAAATAATTTGGAAATTAACTTTACTATAAATTCACGCTTTTCTTTTCGCCACCGCCTAACGGCGAATGCTCGGAAACGAAAAACAGTTTCTCCAATGGCGGAGGACCTAATTACCTTTCAGGCCCCACTCAATCAAACACCTTAAATTGCCTCTTAATTTGTTCATTCAACCCTATATAAATTATATGAAAAAAGAAATAATACGTTGAAAAAAATTGTTTGTTTTTCTCTTTTTCTTGCGCAAGGGGCGACCCTTCACACACTTCACAATACCAAAAATTTTCTTTCAGGGTCGTGTCTTTCTTCCGTTAATTTTTTTTACAAAAGGATGCAGTCTTCACTCTTTTTTGATACGTCCAATTTTATAGGTCTTTATATATGGAGGGAGAATTAAGAGCAGATACCCCCCCCCTGCACCATTAAACATTTACTAATAATCGCCCTTTCGACACAATATCACAAACATATCAACAGTGTAAAAAAAAAAACTTCCTATTTCTTTCGTCCTTTATTGGAAAAATTTTTTACTTTCAAGCTCCCTATATCATTTCCAGGGATGTCTTTTTCCATACTAAACACGGGAAAATACCCCAATTATCCAAACACAAAAAACCCTTTAATTTTTGTCATACAAAATGTTTAGTATCTTGGTTAACATAATATCCTCTTCTCCAACAAATAAAAAACTAAAAGGATACGTGAATACCACTTTATTATTTAATCTTCTCACCCCCTTTCCAATTTTTTGAGGCAAAAAAAAAAAAAAAACAAAAACAACAACAAAAAAAAAGCATATTTCTATATATATAATACCTGAACGAAAAACAAGGGGCGTATTATTTTTTAGAAACAAACGGAGAAAAACACAAAACAAAACACCATACGACGGTTCAACCAAAATTTTAAACGAATATAAACAACAATTAAATCTCACCTTTAATATTTAAGGGGAAACCGCTCTGCTTTGAACTGGGGGAAAAAACAAACAAACGGGTACTACTTATTTCATGGCTGTTCTTAACTTTAAAGACTTAAAAACATCTCATTCTTTCACTATCCTTTTTTTTATTATTCAAGGTAGCTACTCTATGACATTTACCTTTATACAAAATGATTACAAAATTACTCAAATAACTGGAACATCTCGCTTTCGTAACGCGTGAGACTCACACTCTTCCATAAGTAATTAAACAAACAATGCAAACATATATACAAAGATTTGAATACATAAATGAGGCAAGAAACTAACAAAAGCGACAAAAAAATATGCACAAAACAAAACACATGACATTACACACACACTCTCTTTAGTTCTCTTACTACACATGTCAATTCTTTTCGGAGTGGCCACATTTGCTATTCTAGTTATCAAAATATAGTATCGAGTCTCCGTCAGTACAAAACTATATCTCCACCACTGCTCTTTTTAATACCTTTTTTCCCTTTTCCCTTTAAAAAAAAAAATACCAAACATAACCCAATCCTTGGTAGTGAAATACCTGCTGTGTGGTTTAAACAAGAAAACCGTAGTTGAGGCCGTTATCAACTATCTATATTCTCTCTTACTCTAGCTATCTATGTATATCTAATTATCTACTGGTTACTAACAACAATTTCATATTAAATCAGCAAAAAACTGACACCTCTCCCCCCCCACCGGCGACACACATCTTGTTTTTTGGCCTATTCACACTTCAGTGGCCTCATTCCATAAATTTTTTCTACCATTGATTTATTTAGTCTGTAACCGGGTGGAATACAATTTTTTTCATATGTATATTTTGATATGTGGCCCCTCACCCCCCCACCCTTTGACCACCCCCAATCGAGAGTGGTTTTTTCCAAAATCAATATAAAAAAACGACTGAACTAGAAAGAAAAAAATGGCATTGATTTTTTAATTAAATTCAAAATAAAATTTACAGAAATTATTTGTTTTATTTTTTTTGTGGGTATGTTAGGCCTTTTTTGAGTAGACTCAATTATGAGGCTATCGGATTTTTCTAAAAAATTCCGATATATTATTTCCAAGAGGGGGAATATTTTTTTATATGGGTCAAATTTAATATCCTATTATATAAAAAAAAACAAAGGTTTTATTTGTAAATAAGTATAAAGGATGAAAAGAATATTGTACATTGGAGATACCTGTTTTTTTCCTCTTTTGTTCTTGTGTGGAAGTTTTTTTATTTATTTTATCTATTTACCAAGAAACATATATAATAACTCTCCAATAATGTGCAAAGGACTCAATGGAAGTGGATATTGGATTAGGGACAAATATTAAATTTTTCCTCTCTGGAGACACAAATTTATTTTTATTAATAAATAAAAACTTCCTTTACTAATTGAGAAAGTAAATATATGTTAAAGAGATTGCCACCAAAATAAAAAAAAATAAATATAAATATCGTTTCTTTTCTTAGGTGACAATAATATATGACAAAAAATATGATCTATTTTATTACGTCTCCTAATGACTCAGTTTGTAAGGGCTATTTAGAGAAATGAGGGTCAGAAAATTATCTTTATTTATAATTATAACTAAATTTAATTATAAATTATTTTTTCATAATATATTAATTGTATTCTGTCGATTGATAATTATACCAGTCTTTATTCGTCACAACTTTGGTTTCTTTTATTTACATTATTTAAGCTTGAGCGAATTTTTCAAATTTTATAGGAGGTACTTTGAACTTCACTCCAAAAAATAACATTATTCTCCGGGTCTTATTATTAGGCTGGGCTCACTTATTATTTTAATTTTAAATAATATTTTTTTATTTTATTATATTATATATTATTATAATCAATTTATTTAAACTAATTAGTTTGTTTTTAGTTATATATATTAAATTATTAATTAAATTTATTACGTCTCAGATTGTATAAAAGTTATTACTTGACTACATTTCTATGTTTTTTAATGATTTTATAAATTTAGTTATATGTTTTATATATTCATATTTTAATTTTATTTTATTTATTTTTTTAAATTTTTTTCATTAAAATGTGTTAATTTATTATAGTTTTAATTATATATATATATAATTGATTAACTTGACTTTCATTTCATATTTATTATATTATTTTGAAAATTACATTTTCTTCATAATTATTTTTATAATTATTTATTATATATTTTATTAATATATATTAATTTATTTATATATATATTATTATTATTTATTATATTATATATTTTATATTAAATAATATATTATTTAATTTATATTTAATTTATATTTTATAATAAATTAATATATAAATTTATATTTATATATATTATTATATAATATTTATATTATATATTATATATATAATATTTTTTATTATATAATTATATTTATTTATATTAATAATATTTTTTAATATATTATTATATTTAAGCCTAAATATTAATTTTATATAAGTTTTCTCATAAATAATAGGTTAACAATATTTTATTGTAAATATTTATTTTTTATTTCAAGTAATAAAATATTAATCTTTTATTATTATATTTTATATTTTTATATTATTAATATATTTAATAATTATTATTTATATTTATTATTATTTATATATTAACTTAATATATTAATATATATAATTAAAACTTAATTTAGAAAATATTTATATATTCTATTTTATTATTTGTCATATTTAATATATTATATTCTGTATAAATATTTTATTATTTTTATTTTTATTTATTATATAATAATTATTAATTTTAAATATATTATATATATATGATAAAAACTATTATTAATATGATTTAATTTATATTAATTTTTATTTTATTATTATTAACATGATTTAAATATAATTTATTATTTTAAAATTTAATTAATTTGCTGCTATTTATATAGTTCATTTATATATATTTATTATAATTTATTAATATTATATATATTATAATGTATCTTCAAGTTAATGAATGTATTTTAACATGTCTTACAAACCATAATCAGAAACATCTAATTATGTATCTTTTATTAATTATTTATATTTTATAAATTTTATTTATATTAATTATCAGATGCGTGATTCCAATTCTTTAGTGATAAATCCTATATTATCCAATATTTTATTTATATAATATATTTTTTTATTTTATTATTATTATTTTATAATTTTAATTTCATTATATTTTTAAAATTTATTTATTAAATATTTAAATGTTTAAAATAGCTAAAATAAAAGCAGTTATATATTAATATTTTATAATAATAATATATATATATAATTTTATATATATATATTATTATTATTATATATAATTATATTATTTAAATTATAATATTTATATTATTTAGATAAATTATAAATTAAATTTGTAAATATTATATATAAAATATATATTAAATTATTTTATTCTATATAATGTAATTTAATATTATTATTAATTAATTTAGAATCTAATTTTCTCACTTTCTTATATTATTTACATATATAATTAAATTTATTATTTTAATAATTAATATGAAATAAAATTATTGTTAATATAATTAATATATTTAATTATATTTAAAATATATATTATATATAATATTTTTATTAAAAATATATATATAAAATAATTAATATATTTAAATATATAATCAATATATTAATTATTATTAATTTAAAATTAAAATATGAATTAATTATATATATTTATTTAATATTTTTATAATTTTTTATATATATATATATTGATATATTTGAATATAGTATAAATTTATATTACATTAGATTAATATAAACATTAATAATATTAAAATATATTTTATTATTTTTTATTTTTATTTTTAATATATTTTTTATATTTATAATAATAACTTTTTTGTTTATTTATATTTATATATATAAGATATATAACAATATTTCTTATCATTTTAAAAATTATTTAATTTTATTTTATAATTTTTTATTTTTTTATAATATTTATTATTTTATATATAAAATAACTTATTTATAATAATTCTTTGTTTTTGTTTATAATATATATTATAGTAATGTTTACAAGGTATACACATTTTTTATTTATTATTATATTTTATTTCTATTTTAAAACAATTATTAAACTAGTTTATTTTATATATTTTTATCTATTATATATTTTTAAAGATTAATAATTTTATTTTTTATTTTATATTTATATTAATATATATTTTTTATTTATTTATTAAATTTATTATTTTATATATATTATATAAATTAATTAAATATTTTTAATTTATATTATATTTTATAAATTTATTTTATATATTATATTTGTTATATTTATATTATTTATTATATTTTTTTTTATTAATACCATTATATAAATATACAGGAAAAAAATTTAGTAATTTATATTACAATATAATATTTATTATATTATATTTATATTTATTTTATTATAATATTTTATATATAATTACAAAATATATATGATTTTATATATTTTTTATTTTTTTTATATTTTATTATTTATTTATATATTGATTATGTTGGTCTCTATTTTAGTATTACAATCTTTTAAAATTTATTTATATATATTAAATTTTATTATTTAATAAATTTTTTTTTAATTTTTTATTTTATATTAATTATATTATATATTTATGTATAATATTTTAGTTAATTTTATTTTATTTTTATATAATTATTTATTTATATTTGAATAGTTTTATTATTCGATTTATTAATAATTAATTTTTTTTTAATAATAATTCTAAAATAATTATATTAGTTTATATAAATAATATAATTTTGTATTTTATATATAAATTATGTAATATTTTTTTATATATTTATTTATTTTTATATTGTATATATATTATATTTATTATTAATTTACCAGTTAAAAAAAAAAAAAAATTTTTTTAAAAAAAAAGATTAAACAAGGAACAGCTTTTAAGCGGGCGCAAAAGTAAACTTTTGCCCAAATTACTTTAAAAATTTTATCATTTTTTTACACAACTTTTGATTTTTTAATAAATTAAATTTATTTCAAAATTAATTATTTTTAATAATTTTAAATAATTAAAATTAATTAATTTTTAATTTTTTTTATTTAATTTTTTTTTAATTTTAAATAAATTTAAATAATTTAATTTAATTAATAAATAATTTTTTTTTTAAATAAATTAATTTTTAATTAAAATAATTTAATATTAATATTAAAATTATAAAAATTTTGGGTCAAAAGAAATAAAAAGAATTAAAAGAGGAATTAAAATTTTGATATTTTTTCTCTTTAAAAAAGGGAATCGTAAAAAGCATAAAATACTTGATAAAAATCAAATTTTTGTGCGTTGAAATTTAAAAAAAAAATATTTTATTTTTGGAAAAATTTTTCATTTTTTAAATTTTTAGCCAAAAAAAATTGTGAAGTAACAAAATTACAAATGCATTCTCGCTTTGAGTTACAAAACTTTTTTTTTTTTTTGATAATGTTATTTTTTGTTATAAAATAAAAATTAAAAAAAAACAATATTTACGTTAAATGTTAAAAGGTGAAAAACGTTTTTATTTTAATTATTAAATATTTTTACAAAATATTATATTTAATTTTATATTCAATTCTAATTAATATTTCATATTAAATTTAATTTATTAATATTAATTTATAAATAAGTATTTATATTTTTATATTTTATAAATTTTGTAAATACAGAATATATATTTTTATTATTTATTTTTTATTATTTAAGGGGGGGGGGATTTGGTATAAAACAGGGGTTGGGCTTTGGGGGTTTTTTTTTCGGGGCAAAAAAAAAATTTGAAAAAAAAATTTTGGGTTTAGGGGGGGGAAAAGATGGAAATTTGATTTTTCTTGCTTTGGGGGGGGAAAATGAATATTTTTTTGACTTCTTTTGGAGTTTCAATAAATTTACTTTCTCAGGAAGGGAAACAGAAAAAGTCGAAATTAACTTTACATTAAGAATTTTTATTTTTATTATTATTTTAGGTTAGAAAATTTTTAGTAAGATTTAATAGAGTTGAAAAAAAAAGTTTATTGGATTTGAAAAATTTTTTGTGTTGGTTTTTTTTTTGAAACGCATGCTTGGATGAAGCATTGTGTTGGGGAATGTTGAATTGTTCAGGTGAGGGAATGGGGGAGGGGGATTTTAACCCAAAATCCATTCATTTTGTTGCGTTTTTATTGCGTTAAAAAAAATTGAGTTTTTAAGTGGGGGGCTTTTTGGGGATTTTTGGAAAGAAAGAAAGGTGATTTTTTAAGGGGAAAAGGAATTGTTTGCTTTTAAGGGGGGAATTTTAAGAGTTGAAGAAAGTTTTAAGTAAAAAAAAAAAAACAAAAAGTAAAAAACTTTAATTTATTTTTATTTGAAAACGCTTAAAATAAAAAAAACGCTAGAAAAAACTGTTAAATTCAAAACTATTGGAAGCTCGGAAAACAAAGTTTTTGGAAAGCGCTAAAACCAAGTTAATGGAAAAACTGGAGAACTCTCCTAAAATTTTGGATCGGATTTTTTTTTTGAAAGGGGGAAGGTCATAAATTTGAAACATTAGTGGGATAAAAAAAAAAGAAGTTATTGTGGAGTGCCTAGAGGTAGGATGTTGCTTTAGTTTTTGCTAATTGAGTTTTGAGTTGACATAAGGTCTTAGTAGGTGATGGAATAGCAAAGGTTAAAAAAGTAAAAAAAAAAAAAAAAGAAGGGTTGACATTGTTTGTTGTTTAAAATTAATTGTTTTTTATTACTAAAATAAGAAACTTTTCTAAATGTATTTTTTGAGGTTTTTTAAAAAAGGTTTCAATGATATTTTTTAGAAATTATTATTTTTTTAAAGGGAGGAAAAAAAAAAAAGAAATTAACTTAAATTAATGTGCATACGTAGGAGGGGAAAAAAAAAAAAAAAAAGGAGGTTTAAAAATTAAACCAGTTTTTGAAAAAAAGGAAAGGGCATTGAAATAGGGGGGACTTTTTTTTAACCCAGGGGAAATTTAGGGGAAGCTTTTTTTTTCGGGGATTGGGGAAAGTTGCCGAAGGAAAAGAAATTGAGGGGTTTAAGAAAATGAGGGGATAAGGGGAAAAAATTTTTTTCTCTTAAAGAAATTAATTGGGGGAAAAAAATTTATTGATGGGCTTTCGGTTAAAGGCCGGGGGCTGATTTTTGAAAAATGGATTTGGTTGAGGGGGGGGAGGGAAATTTTTTGGGAAGGGGAGTTACTTTTCGAAAAAAAAAGAAAAATTTTTTCTTTTCAATAACAATTGGCGCATTTTAATGGAAAAAAAAGAGTGATTAAGCTAGATTGTTTTTGTCTCGGTTTTGAGTGTTTTTTTTTTGCGTGGGGTGCAGAAGGAAATTATGTTTATTGGGTGGAAATTTGAAGGGTTTCAATGGTTAAGGAGGAGGGTAAATGGGGTTAGAAAGTTAATTTGGGTTAAGAGTGGAGGGGGGGGAAGTTTTTGGGGAAAGAAATGTTTTTAAAAAAATTTCGGTAAAAAAAGGCTATGAGATTAAAAATTTTTTAAACTTGGCTGAGAAAATTGAATAAAAAAAAAAAAATGGAAGGGCGAGGTTGCGTGATTGGATTGGGGGTTGTGGGGGAAGCTTGGCTTTTTGCCCAAACAAAAAGGAGGTTTTATTTTGGAGGGGTTATTTTAGGGGGTTTTTTTTCCGGAGGGGGGTGAATTTTTGGGGGGGAAGCAGCAGGGCCCCCCAAATTTCCACTTAATATTACTCTTAATTTATATCTGGACAATTTTATTATTAGTTCAATTAAATTATTTAATTTATTTTTTTAATATTAATTACTATATAAATATATTTTATAATTATAATATATATAAATATTTTTTATATAAAATTTTTAATTTTTTATAATATATTATTATTTATATATTTTATATTCTTATTTATATTTATTATTATTATATATATAGTTTATATTTTATTATATATTATATTAAAACCCAAGGAGTTTCGTTTAATTTTTTTTTAAACTTTTGCTTGTTTTTTTTTTTAATAGACCCTTTGGCCCCAAAAAAAATTTTTTTTACCGCCGTTAACCACTTATCTAAATTATTAAATATTTAATTAAAAGTTGAACTAATATTATTTGTTTAAAGTTGATTAAAATGATTATGAATATTTTTTTTTTTTTAAATTATATTTATTTAATATTTAATTATTATTTATATTATTATTATTCTATATTAATATATATTATTGTCAATATTATATTTATAATAAAAAAATATATTTTTTATATTTAATTCATTATATATATTTTATATTTATACATTTATTATTAAAAAATTACTTGCATTTTTTTATTTTTTAAAAAACATGGATCTTTTTTAAGTTTTCAAAAATTTTTTTAAATGAATTTTTTTTTTCATGTTTACAGGTTTTCGTTGTGCCCTTTGTTTTTCGTTAGCAAATTTGTTTTTCAATTTTAAAATTATCTTTTTGATGAATTTTTATTTTTCAGTGGGATCCGGCCAATTTTTTTTTTTTTTTTTTTCCCATTTTTTTTCTTTTTCCAATTTAGGCAAAAGTAACCAAGGCAAAAGATTTTGGGAAACTTTAAAAACCTGTGGGGGGGGAAAAAAACTGGGGACGAAAAAACGGGTAAAATTTTAATTTTTTTTAAAAACCCTTCTTTAAAATTTTCTTTAAGAATTTGATTTCTTTTTTTTTTTTTGAAAAAGCTTACGGCACAACATGGTGTTGTTTCCTTTTGAACGTTTACATTTTTTAAAAATTAATTTTTAAAAAGCAAATTTATTTCTATTCGATTTTAAATATTTTTTCATTTCATTTTAATGCTTTTTTTTATATAAAAAATTAAATTGTGTTTTTTTAATTTAGGGGGGACAAAAAGGTTTTTGGGACCTTGCCCATTTACTTTCTTTTCGTTTTAAAGGGCACAAAACAATTTTTTAAAATGGAAAAATTGCCTTTTTTTTGCTTTTTTCCAAAAAAAAAATTTTTTTTTTCTTCTAAAGTCTAAAAGACGATTATTTAAGGATTTTTTATGGTAAAAAATTTTTAATTTTAAAAGCTTTGAAATTTCGATTTTTTTTTGGTTTTTTTCGTTTTTTTTTTCCTTGGGGGGGGGTGGGGTTTTTTTTTTTTGAGGTATTTGACAAGGAATAAAAAAAAAAAAAAGCCGGCCCCTTTTCTTAAAAAAAATTTCCCCGCTGTTTATGCGCCAAAAAAACCTTTTCCCGGCCTATTTATTTCTTGGTTTGGGGGGGAAACAAAAGCCTTATCTTAAAGTAATTTAGTTTTAATTTTTGAAAATTTTGATTAAAGAAGGAATTTGTTTTTATATTTTTGATTTTTAATTTTTTTCTTTTCTTTCTTTCAAGATCTTTTAGTTTTTTTAGGGGGACTTTATAGGGATACATTTTTTTTTTTTTCTTGGATTGTTGATTCGTGTTCAAGGATTTTTTTTTTCCAATTTTTTTTTCTTGGCGCGCCCCACTTAATTTATTTTCGTTTTTTAAAGGTTTTTCTTAATTGAAAACTTTTTTTCTTAATTTTTTTTTTCATTTTTAAACTGTAAAGTTTAAACTTTAATAAGAAATGTTTCTATAAAAAATTTGTAAATAAAAACGCGTTTGTCCTTAACCCATTCCATTTTTAACTTTTTTTTTCCATTTGCAAAATTTTCATTAATGTTCTAACACGAAAAATACATTTGTAAAACAATTTTTTTCGTTTTTTCAAGCTATTTTTTTGGGTTTTTACACAGGTTTTTTTCAGACATAAAAGAAGTTTATTTTTTCATTTATTTTAAATGAATTCTCAACATTTTTTTCCAAAAAATTTTCCCCTTTCTTTTCTACTTTTTATTTTTTCTTTCATTATCTATGTTTTTAGGAGTTTTAAAAGCCTTTAAAAAAACAAAATTTAAGCTTCCAAAAAACCTTTTTGTTTTAGATCTTTTAAACAGCTTTTTTTTTCTGCTTGAAGCTTGAAAACCCACCTTGGGGGTTTTCCCCCACCCACATTTTAGTGTTTGGGATAAAAAAACCCCCCAGGTTATATTCTTTTGAAAGAAAAAAAAAGATTCGAAAGATTTTTACCCCAAAACCCGAAAAGCCGGTAAGAGCCATGATAAAGATTAAAAAAGTTTCTTGAAGATTTATTAGAAAAAAAAGGCAAAAAAAAGTACTAATGTGAACGAACCGGGGTAATTTATAGTTTACAAAAAAACATTTTGTTTTGGCCAGCCGGCTTAGGGAATTCCCACTAAATTTTTTAGGGGAATTGAAGGCTTGAAAAAAAAACATTTGTTTTATTTGAAAAATATTGCCTAAGAGAGTTTTGTTAATTCTTTTTTTTTAATTTCTTTGTTTTTTTTGTTGTGGCTAGGGGGGGGGGGAATAATATTTTCTTTTTGGACATAATTTAGGGCAGCCATTTATTTTTTTTCATTTACGTTTTTGACCCTTTTACTAAACTTTCTAAATTTTTTGGTCCAAAATTTTCAATTTTTTTTTTTAGATTAAAAAAAACTTGTTTATTTCATCGGATTTTTTCCCGCCTTTTAGTTTTTTCTTTTTTACCTTGTTTTTTCCCAGGGATTTTTTTTAATTTTTTTTTAAAAAAATTTCCATAAAAAAAAAAGCGTTTTTTTTTTGGGGCCGGGTACCTTTCTTTGCTAACATTACATCTTTTTTGATTTTTTGGATAAATATAATTTGATTATTTGTAGTTTTAAGATGAAAGTTTTAAATGTTTTCTTTTGGAACTGTTTTGGGGGAATTTTTTTCAAAAAACCCAAAAAATAAAATTTAAGGGGAAATTACTTTATTTTTTTCCTTTGAAAAATTTTTTCTTTTCCCCACTATTTTTCCAAACTTGATTTTACCTTTTTTTCGTAAGGCCCATTTTAATTTGGGGGATAAAAAGTTTTTTTTTTCTTCTTATGCTTTGTCTGAATTGTTGATAAATTTTTTAAAATGGCGAAATGCTTTTTAATTTTTTTTTTTTGCCAGGGAAAAATTTTTTTTTTTGGGGACCATTTTTTTAGTTTAGGTTGAAATTTTTTTTTTTTGTTAAAAAAAGGGGGTTTCAAAATTTCTTTGCCAAATAAAGGCTTTTTCCAAAACCCCAAACATCAATAAAAAATTTTTTTTTTCCATTTTTTCGGGAAAACCAGAAAGGGCCCAAAAAAGGCCTTTTTATTTTTCATTTTTTTTTTTTTTTTTTTTTTTTTTTTTTTTTTTTTTTCAAATTTGTCGCCCCTCGGGCAAGTTTTTGAATAACAACCCCCATTTTTTGAGGAAAAGTTTTCTAAAATAAACAGGGCAATTACCCTCTTTTGTTTTTTAGCTAACTTTTTTTCTTCCATTATTTTTAACTTTTTTTTTTCCTTTTCTTTTCTTTTAATTGTTTCTTTGCCTAATATAATTAATAGTCACCATTTGTTTTCAAAACTCTGAAACCATTTAATTTTTGAAAATTTACTTAGTTTTTTTTTCTTCTTCAAGGCCCATTCAAAAAACATTACAAAATCCGCCACCCGATATGCCGAAAACGGGAATTTTCCATGTTTTTCCCAGTCCCAAAAAATTCGTTTGTTATTGTAAAAATTTTACTCTGATCCCAGCGCTGGTTTTAAATTTTTTTTCCTTACATGTTTGTAAACCATGAAAATGAAAATGTTATGAAAATCAAAAGTCCCTGCCCTCCAAAAAAAAAAAAAAAAAAAAGTTTTTTTACCCAAGCAACCACAAAAAAAAGGGGGGGGAAACCCCCGCGCTCAATTTTTTTTTTTTACCTTGGGGGGGGAGACTGGTTATTTTTTTTAAACACTTTAAAAAAGCGTAACAAGAAAAGTTTTCTTCAGCCCTTTTCAAGTAAGAAACAAAGATTTCTTTTTCCATTTTTCCAAAAAAAAGGTTTTTTTCCGTTTTTTCCAAAAAAAAAAGGAATCTTTTGATTCTTTTTAAAAAAAAGACAGCCTTTTTTTTATTTTTCTTTTCGGTTGAGAAATAATAAATTTCTTTCTTGCAGATTAAAAAAAACAGTTTGTTATGTTATCTTAAAATTTTGGAAATTTTAATTTTACCCCATTTTCTTATTTTGCCTAAAAAGGTAGGGGTCTTTTTTCCCAAGGGGGGAAATTTTTTTGCCCGCCCCTTTCAGGGGGATTTTTTGGGCCGCCCCCCTTGGGCCCGGGCCCTTTGTTGACCCAATTTTTTGCTTTTAAAATTTGAAGCGAATTATATTTTTTTATTACTTTATTTAAAATACTTACCTTTTAATATTATATTTTTATTTGGTGTATATTAAATATAAATTATTTTTTATTATTTTATTTTAATTTTTTTATAAAATAATTTGAAAATTTAATTTCTTCATATATTTTAACATATATAACAAAGTTAAATCATTTTTATATTTCATATTATAATTGCTTATTTATAAATTTATTTTATTACAATAATATTTTAAATATATTAATTATATAATTATTATATAATATAATTATATTATAAATTTATTTTTATATTATTTTATTTTTATTTTATTAATATATTATTATTTTTATTATTAATATTATATAAAAATATTTATTATTATATATTTTAATAATATGTGAAATATTTTTATATATTTCAATATCCATTGTTAGTTAAGTTATCACATATATATTGCTATAGCTTAGTATTATTAATAAATTATTATATTTTTTATATTATTTTATATAGTTTTTTAAAAAAGGGGAGAGCATAATTATTATTTTAAGGGATTTTAAATGCGGGGAAAAATATTTATGGGAAAATTTTTTAGTTTGTTTTTTTGAAGTTGTTTTTTTTAGGGGTTTAGGACATTATATCAGTTTTATTTTTTGTCGGAAAAAAAAAAAGGGAGTGCGTCGAGAAAGTGAACCCAGATTTTTTTGAAAAGGCGGAAAAAGGGTGCGTTTTAGAAAGTGGTAGGAGGGATGTTTTTGGTGTTTGTCAAAATTTTTTCCATATTTGGAATATAAAACTGCGAATGCTAAAAAAAATAATTATTTGGACCCAAAAAAAACACCAATTTTTTTGTTTCCTTCTTAAACCTGGTAAAAAAAAACCGCACCTTTTTTTTTTTCTTTACTAAATATATTGTTTCCATTTTTTGTCACCCAATTTTTGTCTCAAAAAAAAAATTTTTTTGACCACGGAAATCAATTTTTTTTTAAAAAAAACCACTCAAAAACCCAAAAAAACTATTATTCCCTGAAAATTTTTTCCCTTTATATCAGCAAGTTAGAAACTTATTTCCCCTCTTTTTTACTATTTTTTATTTATATATTATATTATTTATATTTTTTATTTTAATATTAATATATATAATTATTATATTTATTTATTTTAACTAATTATAAAATTTAAATATTGTTTTTATTTTTATTATATTTATATATAATTTTATATATAATTTATTTTTATTTTTATTATAATTTAATATATATATTTATTTATATTTTTATATTAATGATTAATTATATTTTATATTAATATTATAGTTTAAGAGGGGATTTTAAGGATTTGTATTTATTTAAAGGGGAGAAGGAAATTATTTTATGCGGGGGGGAAAATTTAGGTTTGTTTGAGTGTTTTAGGGTAAGATATATGTTTTTGGTTATTTTTTTGCGTTTTTTCGAAAAAGGATTTTGCGTTTGTTTTTCGGAGTTTGACCCCAAAGGAATTTTGAAGAAAAAGGTTTTTTTATTGCGTTTTTAAATAAGTTGGTAAAGAGGGAATGTGTGTCCAAATTTTTGTTACCAAGTGGAAAATTATAAAATTGATGGAAAAAAAAAAATGGAAAGAAGGAAAAAAGGATAATAAAATAATTGGGTTATTTAGGTTTTTTTTATGGAGGGTTTTATAATATTTCGAGAGGAGGGAACGCACTTATATTCATATTCATAGGGGATTTTAAAAAAATCATTTTCCAGTTGGTTTTTTTAGTTTGATAATATTTTTTGGTGGTGGGTTTTTGGGTGCCAACCCTGGAAAATGGGATTTTCTAAAGGTTTTATTTTGTACTGTTGTATTTATTGATAGCTTATCTTGTTTAAGGGGGAAATTTAAAATTTTGTGTTTTGCTATAAAGTGGAATTTGGGTTTTTTTAATATTTTGTAATTTTAAGCGGTTGTTTTGAGGGGCAAGGGGGATTTTTGTTTTTATTTGCTTTTCCCCTTTCTTAATTTCCAAATTTGTAAAAAAATGAGTCACGTGATTGTGGAAAGGGAAAAATTTTTAGGAGGGTGTTTTTTGTGGCAGGGGGATGGTTTTAAAATGATTGGGGGAAAAATGGAAAAGAGGAAAAAGGTGGGAGGTTTTTTGCCCCTAAAACCTTATTTGTAATTATTTATTTGCGTATTTGATTTTTTGGGTTTTTTTTTGTGGTGAAATTTTTTCTTTTTAAAGAAAGGGGGAGGTTTTGAAAAGGAGGAAAAAATTTGGTAGAGGGAGGATTTGGGGGCAAGGGTTGTAAAAAAACAGGGGGTTTTTGTTGAAAGTTAAACGTAAAAATTAAGAGGTTATTTAAGGTTTAATGTTTCTTTGGTTTGAGCGGGGTTTCGGGGTCGGTTTCAAAAAAAAAATTTTTTCCGGACTTTCGAAACCTTATCCGAACTTTTTTCCCGGGGACTTCCGGCCCTCTTTTCGAAAAATTTTAACCGAAATTTCCAAAAACTCCGAACTTTGAAACCCTTGAAAAAAATATTAACCCCCCCCAGGGGGGAAACCTTCCGGGGACCTTTTTTCCCCCCACCCCTCTTTGGGGAAAAAAAAAAAATTTAGATATTAATATATATTATATTTTTATTTAAATAATTTTATAATTATTTATATTTATTTATTATATAATAATATAATTATAAGTTATATATTTATATTATTATTATTATATATTTTATTTTTTATTATATCATTTTATTATTTATTGTATATATATTACTATTATTTATTATATTATAATTAAATACTTATTTATTATATTATATTTTATTTTATTTAGTTATATTTCATAATTATATTATTAATTCAGAGGGTTGGGGAAAAAAGGGATTTTTCCGTGTTTTTTTTTATACAGAGGGTTAACATAGAGGGAAATTAATTGTTTTTTTTGGAAAAGTTTAGCCGAAACAGCCTACTTCTTCCACCTCGGTTTTTTTTACTTTTTTTTTCTTTTTTCGGTATTTCCATTTCAGCCGTAAATAAACCTTTTTTTTTCCGTTTTTTTTTATTTTTTTCTTCTCCCTTTTTTTAAAACATTTTTTTTTTTGTTTTCGACTTTTCTTGGTGAACTCGGAGAACTGAAAAAGCCCAACCCACCCCGGGTTTTTTTTTTCAAGCTAAAAAAAAAAATTTTTTTTCTTTTTTTGTTTGTAATATTTATATTATTTATTATTAATTATATATTATTATATATTATATTTATTATATATATATATTATATTTATATAAAATATATTTATTTATTATTATTTTATATATATATTTTTATTTATTTATATATATATATATATTTTATATTAATTTATATATTTTATTTTATGGTTATATTTTATATATATTTATATATAATTATATTTTTTAAATATATATTATATATAAATTATAAATTTATTAATGATTATATATTAATTATTATAATTTATTTTATTTTTATATTATTTTTATAAATATATTATTATATATTTTATTATTTAAAATTATTATATATAAGTATTTATAAAATATATTATTATTTTTTTTTATATATGTAATATCATTTTATTTAATTATTATGAGGGGGGGAGGGGGGGAGGAACCCATCAAAAGCAGAAAATTGTTTTGCGCAAAACCCGCAAAAACCGGGGGGGAAGTTTTGGCAAACCGGGATTGTTATGCAAATTTTGTTGCCCCAAAAAAAAGGGGCCCCAGTGGGGCCATTTTTTGCAAAAAAAAAACCAATTTTTTGGTAAAGTGGCCTTTTTCACTTGATTTTTTGCGTTTTTTTTTTCAAATATTTTTAAGGGGTTTTTTTTAAAAAGGTTCCGGGAGTAGGCCAAAAAAAATTTTGAAGGGAATTCAAAAAGAAGGGGGGGGGAAACGGTTCCATTTTCTTCTCCCCCCCAGAACATTTTTTTGAAAAACTTGTTTCTTTTTCTTTATCCAGGGGGGGGGGGCAACCCAAAAAAAAAAGGGGTTTTTTTTGGGGGTCCTAGAAGGGTTTTCAATTATTTGTCGGTTTTTTTAGGAAAAAAAAATTTTTTCTGATTTTCATCCTATATATCGAGGTTCGTTTTTAAACCCCTAAATTTTCGATTTTTTTTTTTTAAAAATTAAATCGTTTTTTCTTTTTTTCTATTGTTTTTGAAGTTGGGTTTTTAAAATTACCATTGGAAAAAAAAAACAATTATTTCGAAAAAAAGAAAAATAATTTGGGACTTTTAATTTTAAAACATTTTTTCAAAACTATTTTACCATCTTTTACCAATTTTTTTTTAGTTATTTTTACCCTTTTTTTTTAAGGGTTTATTTTTGGGAAATTGCCGGTAAGGGGGGATTTGGGACGTCTTCAGGGCTGGTTTACAAGGGCTTTGTTTTTTTTCTTAGCACCTTTTCTTAGCCCAAAAGGGGGGGGGGATTTAATTTTTTTTTTAAAAACCGGTTTTTTTTCAATAGGGAATACCCAAACCTAAATATTGTTTGGGTCTTTTAACCGCCTTATTTGGTTATTTTTTTAAAGGTTTGGGGGAAAGTCGGGATTGGTGGTGTTTATTATTTAAAGATGGCTTATTGATTGCCCTTTCCTTAACTACTTTTTGAGTTTTAGTTTAACCCCCGCCATTTTTCCATTTTTTTTAGCCCCCAAACTTTTTTTTTTCTTTTTTAGGGGCGATCTTTTTTTCCCATTTTTTGCCATCTTGGAAAAATTTACACCCTTTTAAATATTGGTTGATTTTTTTACCCCTTATTTTTTTTTTTTTTCTTTATTTTTTTTAAGGTATGGTTTTTAGTGGTTTCGATTGGTGTGATTTTTTTTTTTAAAAACGTTGATTCGAGGGTTTTCACTTCCTTAAAGTAATTGAAAGTTTTTAATTATTTTTTAGAAAAAAGGCTTATGTAATCTTCCTTTTTTTTTTTTGGTTGGTAAATGGGGGAAGAAAACTTTTTTTTTTTAGAGGCTACAGAGTTTTGAAAAAAACTTGGGGGTCTTACCCCCCTTATATTAGAGGGGTTCTTGCGGAAAATTTATCGATTTCCGGAAATTTTAACCGAAAAAAAGGTGGGATCGAAAGCCAAAGGGCCTTTAGGGCATTTTTTTGCCCACCCGGGGGTTCTTTTTTTTGCTCACGGTTTTGGCTTATGGAATATTTTTTGGTTCCCTCGATGTAAAGTACCGGGAACGTATTTTACCAAAAAAACTATTTTTTTGCATTTTTTAATGGGCGGAGGTTGGGGAAAAGGTTGGTGGCCTGGCCTGCCTTTTTTACCCCGAAGGGTTTCCCGCCCGCCCCACGTTTTTCCCAAGGAGGGGAGGTTTGGAAGCCCCCCAAAAAACCAGGGAAAAAAGACTTTTTTTTAGGGAATTGTTTTTTGAAAATTTTTGGTTTTTTTGAGTGAATTAGAAAATAGAAGAAAAAACGGGACTTTGAAATAAGAAGTGAAACAAGCGTTTAAATTTAAGTGTGCCGGAGCCACATTGAAGGCCGAAAAAGGGGCTGCGAAGGCTTGAGAAAGTGGAAAAAGCCCAGGGGGACTTGGGGAAATTTTCTGGGCCTTCCCCAAGGGGCTGGGCCAATTAATTGAGGGTTCATTACATAAAGTGTTTTTGGAAATATAATTTATGTTTTTTAAAAAAGGGAACTTTAGAATTTCCCAATTTTTTTTTGATTTTTGGTTTTTCGTTTTTTTTTAAACCCCCCAAAAAAAATGGAGTTTTTTTTTGAGGGACCCCCTGCGTAAGGGTTTTCAGCAGAAAAAAAGAAGAAAAAAAAGGCAAACCCTGGAGTAAACAAATGGGAACAAAGGGAGGAAAAAAGGGAGAGAGAGGGAGGGGAGAGAAAAAAAGAGAGGAGGAGAAGAAGAAGGTGAAGGAAGAAAGGAAAGGGAAAAAAAAGAAGGGAAAGAAGGGAAAGAAGAAAGAAAGAAAAGGGAAAGAAAGGAAGGAAGAAGGAAAGAAAGGGGAGAGGGAAGGAAGAAAGAAAGAAAAGAAAAAAGGAAAAGAAAGTTTAAGAAAAAAAATGTTTCTCATTTATGTTCGCGAGCCAAATTGAGCCGGGGAGGGCCTGGAGAGGTTTTTTGTTGACCAAAGTTGGAGCCCAAGGGGACTTGGGAATGTTTCAAATCCCAGGGTTTTGCATTCATTTGTTGAAAAGTTTTTTTTTAGGTGAAATTTTGATTTTTGTTTTGAATATAGGTTTTCAAAAAAGAAAAAAACATTAAATTTTTTTTCGAATTTTGTAAAAATTAATTAAAAAAACCCCTTTTAAAAAATTTTTTTTTTTTGAGTTTTTTTGAATGTTTTTTTTTTGGAGGGGGGAAAAAAAAAAAAAAAAAAAGAAAAGAAAAAAAAAAAAACTGGAAAAAAAAAAAAAAAAAGAAAAGCAAACCAGGTTTTTTTGCCGTTTTTTGCTTGACGAGGAAAAAAGATTGAAGGAAGGGAAAAAAAAAAGGGAAAGTTTTCGTAAAGGGCCAGGATCACTATATACGGGTGATCCATTTGGAGGTTTGTTTTTTTGGGTTTACCGGGGGGGGACCACTTGGGTGCGGAGGTCGGTTGTTGCCCAAAGTGCCGAAAACAGTTAGTTAAAAATGTTATTTTTATTTCACCATAATTATAAATTTTTTGTTGTTTTATTATATGTTTTTTTTCAGCTATTTTTTGTTAGGCAGCATTGGAAATAACCATAAAGTTTTTTCCCCAAAATACACTTTTCAAAATGTGGTTTTTTTTTTTCTAGGGGATGCCAATTTTTTTTTGAAAGATGGGGCCCCAAAAAAACCCCCCAAAAAAATGGGTTTTGAATTTCTTTTTAAAATTGAAAATTTTAAAAAAAAAGGGGTTTTTACCCATAAGTTTTTGTTTTAAAATGCATAGGGGGTGGACTTTTTTTGTACCCGCGCTTCTTATAAAACCAGGGAACCTATTGTTGCCACCAAAAAAATTTATTGAAAAACGTTTTTTTGTCACTAAAAGGGAAAAACTTTAAGTTGATGCTTCTTTTTTTTTTTTTTTCTAATTTCATTTTCCAAAAAAAGTTGCTTGTACGAAAAATTAGAAATTTGTTTTAGGGACTGAAACTTTTTTTCCTTTACCAATTTTTTTAAAAAAAACACCCTAACCTAAGGGTATTAGCCTTTCATCCTAAACTTTTTAATTCCATTTCATTAATTTCTAAAAATCTGTTTTTTACTAAAAAAGCCTAACTCATTTCAACGTTCAAGATGTTCCTATAGGATACCCTTCACATTTTTTTCTTTCTTTTTGGATGCTATTTTTTTTCTCTTCTCTTCTCTAGCCTTTCGTATCTCTTTCTGTATTTTCTTTCCTCTCTTCTTTTTTCCTTACCTCTTTGGATTCCTAAATGTTCTGAACAGTTTCTTTTCTAAATCTCTTCTTTTTTCCTTCTTTTTTCCTTTTTCATTAAATTACTTATTTTTTCCTATTATTTTCTCTCTTCCTCTTTTCTCACAGCTGCATTATTTTTCATAATTTTTGAATTTTAATCATATTTTCCTGAATGGTTTCTGAAACCATTTTTTTTTTTCATTTCGAAGATTTTTTTCTTTACAAAAAGACCCGATTAAAAACCAAAATCGATTAACCGATTTAAACGTTGTTTTTTTTTTTTTTTTTTTTTTTTTTTTTTTCCAAACTTTTTTTTTCCGGAAAAGTCTTTCCAGATGGATTAGTCACAGCACTTTTTTCCTTTCTCCGAAACCCTGCTTTTTCCTTTCTCTCTGAATGGCTTTTTTTTTTTTTTCCGGAACTTTCCGGTTACGAAACTTCCTTTTCTTTTCAACTTTTCTTTTTCCTTTATTGCCATTTCCGGTTTTCCATTTTGTGCATTTCTTCTGGGGGACCCCCCCTCCGGGGGGGTTCCCAGGGGGAAAAAAAAAAAAAGCCCCCCTTTTTTTTCAAAACTTATTAAAAAACCATTTTTTTAAATTTGGGGGGGAAAGTTCTACGGGGTTTTTTCCGAATTTAAAAATAATATACAAAAAAGAATAGCAATTATTTTTTGTATTTTATATTTTAACCAAATATTTACTGAACCTCAGCCAACCGGCCAACCGGGAGGGCCAAGCCGACCGGTGAAACCCAAACCTCGGAATTTTTTTTCCCGAAAAAATCCTTTTTACTTTTTACTTCCCCAATTCCTCCTTTTCCAAAAAATATTTTTTTTTGTTTGGACTATGCCAAGGGTTTCGGCATTTTCTTACTTTTTAGGATTGGGGCAGGCAAGGACAATTTTTCCCCCTTTTTTTCAAGATGAATTATATAATATATTTTTATATTTATTTTTATATTTTTTATTTCTATATATTTTTGTTTATCATTATTCATTTTATTATTTTAATATATTTATTATTATTTAAATTTATATATTAATATTATATTTTGATATCTTATTATTATATGCTTCTTATAATATTTACACATTTATTCAATTTCATCAAAAACTATATAAAGCCATTATTATTTATTTTTTTAAGGGGGTGTTGTTTTCAAAAATTTTTTTTTGAAACTCCTTTTTTTCCAAAAATTTTTTTTTTTTTGTGGGATTTTTTTCTGCTGCGACTTTTACAATTTTTTATAATTTTTACAAAAAAAAAACAAACCTTGGGCCAATCCATTGGTTTTGCCCTTGGGTTTAAAATAGCTTTACTTTTTTCAAAAATTCGGTTTTTGATTTATTTTTTCACTTTTTTTTCATTGTTTAATTAAAATTTTCGGGGCCAGGCCCAAAAAAAAAACTGTTTTTTTTTCTTTTCTTTTAAAGGAAAGCTCGTCTTTTTCTTTCTTTTTTCATTTATTTTTTTTCTGGTTTTTTTTTTTCTTTGTTTTTTTACTTTCGTTTCTATCGGATATTTAAATCAAATTTTATTTTTACTATTACATCATAGACTTATTTGACCAATGATAAATAAAGTTCTTGCAATTTACCACTTCTTTACAAAGGTATCGATTAAAAAAACTAAGCAATTTTTTTTTTACTTTTTTCATTTTTGCCAAAAGAATTTTTTATAAAAATATTTTTTTTTCAGTACCCCCCAAATTTCTTTGGGGGAACATTTTCTTTTTATTTTTTTTTTCCCTTTTTTCCAGCTAACGTAAAAAAAAAATTTGTTTTCTTCTTTTTTTCCCCCACTTGCAAATTTGGAAAAATTTGGGATACATGGCTGGCGCAGGTTTTTAAAAAAAGGGGGGGAAAAAGGGGGACCCAAGGGCTGGCCACCTTGTTACATTGATTTTCAATTTTTTTCATTTTGGAAAAACTGTTGTTCCGAGAAAAAATTTTGCTGCCATTTTATTGAATGAATTATTCAAAACCTCTTTTTTGGTCATTTTTTGATGTTTTCTAAAACAAAATTATTTTGCGGTTGTCTTTTCTTTGCTTGGTAAGAGAGGGGAAGGGGGAAAATGCCCAGAAGGCAGGGGGAAAAAGGGGAAATGTTTTTCAGAAAATTTACCAAGGCCAGCCCCCACTCTTGAAAACGGATATTTTTTTTATTCCAAAAAAGTTAGGGTTCGACTTAAGCGTGGGAGCTTTTAGGGGCGCAAAATTAAGTTTGTTTTTTTTTTGTGTTTTTTTTGCCCCTATCAGAATGAATTATTTTCCGAGGAAAGTTTTTTTTTTTTCATTTCTGGAAAAAAAAAGATTAAAATGGGGAAAAAAACTGGGAAAAAAAAAAAAAAAGGCCAAAAAAAAACATAAATTTTTTTTTTTCCACCTTTAGCCAGAGGGGGAAAAAAAAAAACTGGAAATTTGAAAAAAAAAAAAAGCAGGGTTTTTTTTCATGTTTTTAGCCAAACGTAGACAAAAGCTGTCTTTGACATTTTTTTCTCCATTTTGGAAAAAAGGACCCCCACGAAGACTAAAACTTATTTATTTCAAAAAAATTTGAGGCGGCCCCAGGTCCAAAGGTGTTGCCTGGGGGGACTGTTTAAACAGTTTTTATTGAAATTTTTCTCTACAAAGTTTCCTTTCTCGTTGTTAACTTGTTTTCAATTTGATATTGTAAAAAATTTTTTCCCTTTTTGTTCCCAAAAAGGAAACTTTTTTAGTTTATTGTTTTATTAATTTAGTTTCAAAAAGAGAAAAAAAAGGGGTTTTGGGCAATTTCTAATTCCGGTTCCAGCCAAAATTTTTCAAAATTGGGGATTGAAACAAAAATTTTTTTCTTTTTTCATGATCCCCATCATAGGAACAATTTTTAACAAAATGGGCAGAAAAAGGAGGCAAAAGCAAAAAATAATAAAGCCAAGGAAAAAAGAAGGGAACAGAGTTTTTTAAAAAACCATTTAAAAACCAAAAAACCAAAAATTTGACAAAAGTTACTGCATTTTTTTTCTCGGACGAATATTGAAAAAAAGAGCCCAACTTTTTTTTGATTGTTTTTTACTGTTTTGAAAATCGAAATTTTCTGAAAAAGAATTTTTTCCTTTTTGCAAAAAATACATAATTGTAATGTTATTCCTCTTTATCTGTGCCATTTTTACTTTCAAAGGTTTTTACAAAGGGGTTCCATTTTATAAATTTTACATTTTTGCAAAATTTGCGGCAATGCCTGCATTTACCAAAAAAGGTATTTTAGGTTTTATTTTTTGGTCGGGGTTTTTTTCTTTCTACCGTTCTCTCTAATTCTCTTTTCCTCTCTAAATTTTTTTATTTAAAATTTTTGGAAAAAAACTGCTATTTAAAAGCATTTTTTAGATCACATTTTAAAAGTTTAAATTTTTTTTTTGTAAATGTTTTACAATTTTTAAAAACGGTTTTTATTATTTTTCCTTGTCGCCTTTTTTTACAGTTTTTGATCAACCCACCGAGTTCGTAGGGGAAATATTTGCTTCGGTTGCAGGGGGGAAGGGGGGGTGTTTTTTTTCTTTTAAACTTTATTTTTATAGAATGAGGAAAATTTTGGGTTGATTTTTCACAATTTAAAGTAAAAAAAAAACATGGACGGAAAAAAAGTTTCCCCATTTTGAAAAATTCACCTGTGATGACGAAATCATTGCCGCTTTCGATTTATGGCCGGGATGTAGGCAATTTATTGGAAAAAGTTAATTTTTTTTTTCTTTTTCTTTGATGAAAGCGATTTCTTAAAAGTTTTTCCACTTAAAAGTTTTTCTTGGTTTTTTTTTTTTTCAAAACAAAGCAAGATTTAACTCATAGTTTTACATTCCAGTTTTTCCCAAAAAGGTCATTTGTGAAAGGAAGGCCATTTACCCCACTTGTTGCGCCAGTTGAAGGCCCCCCAGGTCCGGAAGTTTAGATTTTTTTTTGCTTTTTTTTGGCCATTTTTACTGTTCAGAGGGAAAGGGGGAAAACCTTTTTAACTAAAAAAAAAGAAAAAAAAAAAAAACCTTTGCTGATATAAATTTGATATATTGAGAATAAATCTTTTCTTTGAATTTTTTCAAAAAGAAAAAAAAAAAAAAAAAAAACAAACATTGATTAAAAAAAAGTTTTTTTTGGCAGGGCTTTGTTTGGTTGGGTTGGACCTCAAACGAAAATGTTAAAAAAAAACTGCTTGGGTAAAGGGAGGGGAAATCATTGGCAGGGTTGGGTTGAGGGGCAAAAGCTGTTGAAATCGGGCCCAAAACTTTTTTTGCCAACTGGGTATTTGGTTTTTTTTGTTTGCTCTTTCCATTACAATGAAGTCTTGTTGTACCTTTTGCGGTTATTTTAACTTGATTTTCCCACCAGAGTTTTACAAATGGGGAAAAAAAAAAAAAAAAACTTTGTTCTTAAATAATGTCGATTATAAGAGCTATCATGGAAATTTTTGGCAAAAACATGTGCTTTGATACTTTTAAAAAAAACAATTAAAACTTTATATATAAAAAATTCCCTTTCAATTTTTGTTTTTTTCAGGGAAAATATTCCTTTTCCAGAAGACTTTTGGTTTTCCCATTGAGTGGAACAGTCGTGGTTTGTTCCAAAACGAAAAAAGTCGGTATGCTTTGCTGTTGTACAAAGTTCTAATTTTCAGGTCTTATTGGGCAGGGATAACCTCCAGGTTCATAAAGGGGGAAAAAACAAGGTGTACTTTCAAACTTGATCTGGGCATTGTTCTTTTAAAGGGGGGAAAAATTGCGGTTTCCTGGTTTTTTTAAAGCCCAACTTTCTTCGGGTGGTTTTTAACAACTGGCAAAAATAGTTATTTGTTTTTTTCGGCCCATGTTTTTATTGGGCGGTTTTCAAAAAAAAAAACATGCGCGCCTTTTAAGGGCAAAAAAACCCCCAAACTTTTTGGAAAAAAAGGGGGGGCGGGTTACAACTTTGTTTGTGGAATTAAACCCCCATTGTTTGGGCTTTTACTTTTTAAATCCCATTTTGGGCTGTTTTACAATTTTTCAAAATTTTCCGAAAAATTTTTTCTTTCCTTTTTGGATTTTTTGTAAAAAAGACCTTTCGGGCGCCAAACCCATTTCTTTTATTCAATTTTGAAAAAAGCTTTTTCATTAAAAAAAAAAAAATCTCAGGGGGAAGGGGGGGAAGGCAGTAGCAGATAGTAAAGAAGAAACAAAACAAATACAAAAAAACGTTCATTTTCGTTTGGGGGTTTTTTTTCGCATTTTAATTTGGGAAAAAATTTTGGGTGCTTTTCAAGGACCCACCTTTTTTTAAGCTAGGGCCCCAAGACAAGGAAAGAAAGAAAAAAAGGCCCAGGGGTTTTTCCAAGGAAGATTAATGTTTGAAATTAAGGGGAATTGAAAGATGATGATAACACCCAGAGGACCTTAAATTCCTGTTTCGGCTTTAGGGGAAAAAAACCACCTTGCCAGTAAAAATTTTTTCCAAAAAATGTTTAATTTTCCCCCATTTGGAAAAAACTTGATTAGGGGGACTGGGTCAGGAACTCGATTTTCTTACCTCCACTTTTAAAAAACTTGAAAAAAAATTTTTAACTCAGGAAAAATTAAAAATTAAAAGTTGTTTTGGAAGGAAAAAGGGGCCAATGCCAAAAGGTTCCCAAAGTTTGGCCCATTTTGTCGTGGGGACCACCAGGGGGTCCCATAGAGGAAAAAATTTGTTAGTGTGAAAAAACAAAGGTTAATGTCTAAAGGTTAGTCAGATCGTATGTTCAATGATCTAAAAAAAAACTTTTTCATTTTTGAAAGGAACGAAAAGGGGAAAAAAAGGTTTTTTTTCATTAGAGGCCCAGGGAAAGGGCAAAAGCAAGAAAGGAATTTTGATTGTTTTTCTAGGGGAATGAAATCGAAAAAGCGGCCCCCCAAGATTTGGATTGGAATATGTATTTTAGATGGAAGGGGCTTTTTACCAAATTTTTTTTGTAAAAACAATGTTTTTTTTCCAAGTTTGTTTTTTTTGATTTAACGACGACAAAATATAAAATTAAAAAAATTGTTTTTTTTGAGTTTTCAAATAAACCCTCTTCTTTGAGCAAAAATTTTTCCCTTGTAGTTATTATTAAAGTTTATTCGATTTAATTTTTAAAAATAAAAGTGTCAAAAATATACATTTAACTTCAATTCAATTAAAGGTGACGAAAGTTTAACAATAATCGAGTTAAAAATTGTTTTTATTTTTTTTGCATTTGGTAACTATGATAGCTATGTTTCATTTATCACGTTTTAGAAAGTATTTTTTTTCCAAAACCATTTTTTTTTTTTTTTCAAAGGCCCCCACCAATTTTTTTGGGGAAAGGACCCCTTATTTCAAACAAAAAAAAAGAAAAAAAAACCCCAACGGTTTATTTTTTTTTTTTATTTTTTTTTGCCCTCCAAATTGACGTTGCGCGCGACCATACTTATATTATATTTTTTAATATTGGTATTATTAAATTTTTTTTATTTATTTATTTTTTTATATTAATTTAATTTATTTTTTTTGAAGTTATGATTTTAAGTATTCATTTTAATTTATATTATTTAAAATATATTATTTTTTATAAATATTTTTTTTATTATAATTATTTTTTTATCATATATTTTTAATTTATTAATTATTACATTTTTATTTTATAATTTTATTTTTTATATATTATATTTTTATTTATATAATTTATATTTATTTTATTTAATATTATTTTTTTAAATTATAATAATATTAATTATTTTATATATTAAATAATTGATATATATTTATTAAATAATTTGTTTATATCTTTATTATAATTTATATATCTAATAGGTCTTTTATGGGTCTTCATTATAATTTATCTCTCTT
>JABUQX010060996.1:15000-26480 GCA_015478945.1 Trachelipus rathkii | reverse complement strand
TGTATATATATAATAGTATATATAATGATATATATTATAATGATATATATAGTATATATAATATATATACTATGTCCTCTAATTATGATATATTTAAAAATTATTTAATAATTATATATATATATTTATATTATTATATAGTTATATATATTAGATATATTATATTCCCGGTGTTATAAAATAGAAAATTTTCAGTGAGGAGAGGCGGGAAAAAATTGTATTTGGAAAAGTTAGCAAGTATCTTTAACGTCATAGATGAATCATACGTCATACCTCTCAACCATACCACGTGGAAAATCACAATTTCAAATGCTAATAAGCATAATAAAGGATAGCAAAATGCTAATAAGGTGATGTCACGAGTTTTAAACAATTTAGAAAATAGTTTTATAGATATTCTCTGGATTGTTATAAAATTTTTCATTTTTCATTATAATGAAATATTATCCTATTTTTAGTTTTATATCCGCCTTCCCAGAAAATGAAGGCATCTCGGAAACAGTATTTCTAATCTAATTCTTGCGGAGTATCGATCAACTGCTTTTAAGCTCGGTACTATTTAAATCGACAGGAGGGTGGTTAGGAACATCCTGCTGGGGCTACCGTGGCATTCTGCGTTGGGATGTTCCTGGGTTACTAAGGAAACAATCAATCCAAAGTCAAGAAACGACGAAATGTGCACAACATGCTTGTTGCGACAATTTGCAATAACTAAAAACAAAGAAAGAATTTCACTCTGACGCCAGGGATTTCGATCAGCATCGTGACAAAAGCGTCGCCGTTAAGACTCAGCATTGTAACAGAAAAGCTTCTACACTTGTCGCGAGTATCCACCGTTCCAGAAAAAGAAGGCATATCAAAACAGTTTTCTAATCTCCTGCATCGATATCACTGCTTTGAAAACTTAGGTAACGTTATTTATATCGACAGAAGAGGGTGGGTTCGGATAACATTCCTTCTGGGGTGTCTCATGGCATTCTGCAGTCTGGGTGTTCCTGGTTAGGCAGGGTATCCAACCAAAAAGTCAAGATTGACGGCCGAAATGGGTACCTAGCAATGCTTGTTGCGACAAATTTGCAAATAATAAGACGAAGAAATGAAATTCACTCGCGCGCAGGACTCGTAACCTCGACAACAGTGTCTGCCGTTAGACAGATTGTACACGGAAGTCTCTACAAGCGTAGTGTCTCGGAGTCCGCGCTTTCCAGAAAAGAAGGCATAGTCGAGGATGACAGTTTTTCTAATTTAGCTGCTCCGATATCGACTGGCTTTGAAACTCGGTACTTATTTAAATCGACAGAAGGTGATGGAACACCTGCTGTGGGCTTCATGGATCGAATTGTACTGTCTTTGGATTGTTCCTGGGTTCTGGAGCGACCCGAACAGAAGTCGAGGAACGTTCTCGAAATTGGGCAAGAACATGCTTGTTGCGGTGTGGGCATGAATTTGTAATAATAAGAGGAATATAAATTTCGTCGGCGCTCAGGTACTTCGAACCATCAACAAACGAGCGTCGCCGTTAGACATATGTACAGGAACCTCTGTTCACTAGTTGTCCGATCCACCTTCCCAGAAAAAGATGGCATCTTGGGAACAATTTTCTTATATATTGCTTCGAAATCACTGTTTTTTAAAACTCGGTACTTATTTAAAATGGACAGGAGGGTGGTTGGAACACCTGCTGGGGGCTACATTGGCCTTTTCTGTCTTGGGTTGCTGCTTGGGATTAAGGAGCAACCTAATTCCAAAGTAAAGCATACGCCGAAATTGGCACAGACATACTTGTTGGGTCAAATTTGCAATCAAAAATAAGAAGAATAAAAAATTTCACTCGCGCCAGGACTCGAATACATCGACAACAGCGTCCGCCGTTAGACAATTTTCGCGAGGTTCAACCACTTGCCGGAATCTCACCTACGCCAGCAATCAGATAGGCATCGCGGGACATCATTTCAAATCTCGCTGGCTTCACTTCGACGATATCACGTGCTTTGAAAACGTTGGTAATTATTTAAATCCATGGAAGGGTGCTTGGAAACCCCGCCCTATATATATATATATATAGTATATATATATTATTATATATATATATATATATATATATTACTATATATTATACTTATATATATATATATATATATATATATAGTATATATATATTATATATATATATATATATAATATATATTGTATAATATATATATATATAAATATCTATATATAATATATATAGTATATATAATTATATATAATATTTTAATATATATATCTTATATATGATATATATATATGTATATATTGCGATATTTATGTAGATATATATATTATATAGTATATATATATAGTATATATTTATATATATAAGTATATATATATATTATATATATGATATATATATGATATATATAATATATATAATATATAGATATATAGAACCTATTATATATAATATGTATATTAGTATATATAGGTATATATATATATATATATATGTATATAATATAATATATTTATATATATATAATATAGTAGTATAATATATATATATATGATATATAATATTATATATATATATATAGTGTATATATATATATATATATATAAGTATAATTTATATTTATAATTATATATAGTATACTATTAATATATATATATATATATAATTAATA
The DNA here is from genome assembly GCA_015478945.1 of Trachelipus rathkii. Taxonomy (NCBI): domain Eukaryota; kingdom Metazoa; phylum Arthropoda; class Malacostraca; order Isopoda; family Trachelipodidae; genus Trachelipus; species Trachelipus rathkii. The sequence continues at coordinate 23,811 of JABUQX010060996.1, read as the reverse complement.
TATATAATATATATATAAATATATATATATATATATATATATAGAATAAATAATTTTTTTTTGCCGTCTGAAAAAAGAAAATAATATTTCAAAATGTTTTATTTGGCGTTTTCCATCAACTTCATTTTTTCCTTACATGAGATACAAAAAAAATTCATTAAAAAAAAACGAACAGTTTTTTTTTTTCTTAAAATTTGGTAACAAATCTCTCCATATAAAATCCTTAACAGACCTGAACGTTTATTTTTAAATGCTTTTTTGTTATGATGTAGGGTGGTGTCAACGTGATTGATTGTTTTTTACTTCAAAAATTTTGAAAGTACTTTTCAGAGATTGTCCGCAAAAAAACTTTTCGAAAATAAATTTGAAATGAAAAGTCCTAAATGAAATTTTATTACTACACAAATGGGAGTAATTCCGAGTGGAAAAGCATTGAAATATCTTTGAGTATTAAAGATTTTTATTGCCATTTTTTGGTGAAAGCCCGAAAAAAAAATTCTTCCCCTCTCCCCACCAAAAGTAGAAGTTTTTTTTTTCTTTTTTCCCCCAAAAAAATAATAGATACAATTTAAGTTGTTCATACAAAAAAACATTTTCTTTTATCGGTTCTAAGAAATGGATTTTGAGGATAAAGTCTCCCCTTAATTAGATTTAATGAAAAGAACTAGATTAAAAATTTTGTTGCTCCGCTTTAGTTCGTTAAAAATTTTAATTTTGTTTTTATTATACAATTTAAAAAATACTTTTAAATTTCCGATTCAGTAAATTAAAAATATTTTATGAAGATTTGATTAATTTGGCAGATACCAACTTAATAAACACTTGGTCTTAAACATCTTCCTACAACAGAAATCCTTCTGGAACTTTAGTATATATTATAATATATATATATTATATAATATATATATATATATATATATATATATATAATATATATATATAGTAATATATATATATATATAGTATTATATATATATATGATATAATATATATATATATATATATATATAATATATAGTATATATTATTATATATAATATATATATAATATCATAAAAGTGGGTAAGTTGTTATCTGTGTTAATGTATAGTAGTGAAACTATGGTGTGGAAATAAGAGGTATAGATCTAAAGCACAATGTGTTAAGATGGAAAATCTTAGGGGCGTGTTAGGTGTGAGAGGAATTGATAAAATAAGGAATGAACGTATTAGAAAGTTGTGTGGTGTGAGGAAAGGGGTAAATGAAAGAATAAATGAAAGTACGTTTGAGATGGTTTTTGGTCATGCGGAAAGGAATGGATGATTAGTTGGTGTGGTTTATGGGTGTAAAGTGGTGAGTATGATGGGAATCGACACAAGCTGGGAGACCGAAGAAAAAGTGGATTGAGTCAGTAAAGGAATGACTGGAGGAGAGAAATGTGAGCTTGTCAGAGGCGAGAACAAAGGTGCATAATAGGAGTGAAGAGCGGGGTTTTGTGAGGGGGTATGGTTGTGGTCCCATCCTGGGCCAAGAGGTTTGAAACGCCCACATTGACGGAGATAACCATAGTGAGGATTCCGTGCGGTCCCGTGAAGCTCTAGGGTGGATTTTTCTAACTACGACGAGTTCTCACTACAAAAAGTTTAAAGGAGGCGGTAAAGGCTGGGCTTTTAAAGCTTTTCGCTTGCTTCATATTCTTCTACTACTTTTCTGTTGCCTGTTCATGTTACGAACCTTACCCCCAGCCAATGGGGAAAGAAGGTGGGTGACGATGATATATATATATATATATATATATATATATATATTATATATATATATATATATATATATATATATACTATATATTATATATATATATAGTATATATATATATATAGTATATAATATATATATATATACTATATATATATATATATTTACAGAGATAAACACCGTCACTCACGGGCAGAGCCCTATCAAGGAGGGGGTGTGTACTAATTTAACGTCCGAGCAGGACGGGGCCAAATCCCAAGGAGAGAATAGCTCACAATTCCTCCCCACCCGACCCAGTTGCGAACCTGGGACCCGCGCTTTGTTTGGCGAGTGCTCTAACACTAAGAGCCTATCGGCTCTTTTTATATAATAAATATGGAAATACATAAAAAAAAATTTAAATATATATATATATATATATATATATATATAGATATATATATAGTATATATATATATATATATATATATATTATATATATTATATATAGTATATTTATAGTATTACTGGGTCATTTTGATTATTAATTGTCACTTATTACATCACTATTATTACTATGCACAAGCTATCATCTATTATTAACATTATTACCATTATCGTTGTCATCACAATCATTAATATCATCATTATTACTATCGTTAACCTATCACCAGGCTGCCACTATCATTATCAGTTACTATTATTACATTAAACTAACTATTATCATAATTACTGATATTTTTCATTATCACTATCATCATCACTATCACTTATTATTAATATGTATTATCACTATTATAATATTATTATATCATTTTATCACTATTTTATAATAATAACGTACTTCTGGGCGTAAAAATTGAAAGGCTGAGGGGATTCCATACCTCAGTCCAGCTGATAGTAGGAGACCGCTCTTCAATGGGTAATGGCAAAAGACGTTGTCATCCAAAGTTCCAGTTAATTCTAATAAAGAATTAAGCGTGTTATGGCCATGTTTGTTGCTTCACACCCGGTGCTCGGCTGATATGTTGGGTGGGGTGGCGGTTTTTGTCGGGACGGCAGTCTGTTTGTTCTTGTTGGTTCGTAGCAGCGACAAGTTGATTATAAAATTTTGTCAGATCTTAATTATTATTGTAAAAAAAAATAAGAAAAAAAAAAAAAAAAAAAAAAAAAAAAAAATGAAAAAAAGAATGAGTTTTATTGAACATGAAGGAGAGTGGTGAAGCAAAGAAGGAAATTTCCAAATTTTCAACTGCCTTCAAATGTACTTATTCCAATTGCAGACTCTTTCTTCTTTACATAATATTTTTTCCCAGCAAGTACATTTCTTCCACGCTGGGTGTTGAATATCAATTTCTTTCAGGACCTCGCTGATTCTCCTCCTTCCTTGTTGCTCCTCTCTGTTTTTTTTCATCTCCAACCCTCTAAATTTCCTGCGAGCCATCCAAGACAGCGGTCCCAAGTCTAATTTTATGGAAATTATTTGTGGGGAACGCTATGAGGAATATTTGTTATAGTGTCACATGACTGATAGATAAAACGAATTGTAATAACTAAAAAGATTTAGAAATTTAGACATATAAAGTAACTTGCAGCTAAATGGTGTCAAAAAAGTTCGGAGGCGAAATAATTGCACAATAAACAGTCTTCAACAAAGCTCTTAGTCCTGAAGAAATGATCTCAACAGGAATTAGTTTTCTTCTTAGCTTTCAAAAGAAAAAAGAATTCGACGAAGCGACTCTGAGAGGAAAGTCCGACGCTTCTTACCTTTGAACCTCCAGGAATGCTGTAAGCCCCTACTTTAGAGTTTTTTCCGGACTATGGACAGCCGCTTTCTGAGAAAGTGGACAACTGATTTTTCTATCTGGAGAAGTTGAAGAATGAAAGTATTTTCTGTTGTGTCTTTTTATAGCACCTTTTTTTGAACAATTTGTGAAGGTCTTATATGGTTAGATTTTAGATGTTTTTTGGCTATTCATCGGTTTTATTATATGTGGAACTATTAACAAAATATTCATCATAGCTGTTCCCACAAATTAAATTTCATTTCGGCCTGAAGATGCCTCGAGTTCGGAAGGCGAAATATTGCAACAATGTACAAGTCTTCAACAAAGCTCTTAAGTCCTGAAGAAATAATCTCAACAGGAATAGTTTTCTTCTTAGCTTTCAAAGGAAAAAGAATTCGACGAAGCGATACTGAGATGAAAGTCCGACGCTCAAAACGAATAACTTGGCTGCTGAATGTAATTTATTCAGTGTTTTGGTTTTTTGGTTGGCCTAGCAGTGTGAAGTTATCCTTTAGTTTGGTGTTTTTGGTGGTTTGTGGTGTTGTTTTGTGTGTTTGTGTTTTATGGTTGGTGTTGTTTGGTTGTAGTGGGGTTTTTGGTTGTTAGATGCTTGGGTTGGGTTGGTTGTTTTTCTGCGGTTGTGGCTACGGTGGGTGGTTTGTTGCTGTCTTGTTGTTGAGCGATGGTGCGTGTGTACCTTGGTTAAAACTGAAACAGGCATGTAAATATCTGGCTTCGAAAGAACATGAATCGAAATACGAGTGCCTTGCGACGGAATAACGTTAAGAACAAAGGCCTCTAGTAATAAACTTTATTTTAAAATCGAAAAAAATGACAAAGTATATATTTAGCCAGGGTTGGCTTGATAATTTAAAAAGCGATTTTGCACTTTAAAAAAAAATATTTGTACACAGGATGAATCGAACGTCCACGTGATTAAATGAAGCACAAGACTTTCCAAGATGAATTTATGAAAATAATGAAGATAAAGGGTAACTGCCTGAACAGGTTTTCAATGCTGATGAAACTGGGCTTCTCTGGAAAAAAAAAACCAGATCGCACATACATTTCTAAAAATGAAAAGCGAGGCCCAGGCTTCAAACCAGCAAAGGATCACGTGACAATATTATTTTGCTGCAATGCAGCTGGCCACTTAATTAAAGCCTGGCTTCCTTTCATAAGGTCAGCAAAAACCTAACTTTGTATGATAAGTAAATAAACAAAAAAATCTATTGCCAGTCTTCTGGCAGTCCAATTAAAAAAGGCTTGGGTCACAGTTGATTTATTTAAAGACTAGTTTCATAAGTGTTTTGTTTCAGAAGTCAAGAGTTACCTTGAAATAAAGGAATGCCATTTAAAGGGTTGTTAATACTTGACAATGATGGCGGCCATCCAGAAGGGCTTAAAACTGCCAATGAGAATGTCAAAGTTGTATTTGTTCCAGCCAATACTTCAATTATTTTCTTGATCAAAGAGTGAATCGATGTTTCAAAGCTAATTACATAAAGATAACATTCACACGGATTTGTAATTTTCTTGATGAGGATTCGAATGCAAACGTCATGAACTGGAGGAAATCTTTAAATATTGCAGACTGTGTAAATTATGTTAAGGAGGCAATTGATCAAATTAAACCACACACTCGGTTAACGCTTGCTGGAAAAATTTATGGAGTGAATGCGTTACAGATTTTCAAGGATTTTCAACTGCAAAAGATGAAGTTGCAAACATTGTTGCAATTGCTCATGCTCATCACGTTTGGTGGTGATGGATTTGACGGCCTTCACCACCAAAAAGGAAAAAATTTAAGAAATAATTGAAGGGAAAATAAGGAAACATTAGCGAAAGATGAGTCGTTAACTGAATATTTTCACTGAGTTCCTGATACTGAAGATGACGATGAAAAAAATGCTGTAGTAAATGATTGATTGGAATTTAAATACATTAGGTGAATTGTGTTAGAGTAAAACAAAATAGTTTTAGAGACCAAAAAATCTGCAACGATCCTTCAGTAGAAACCACACCACATAATTTATTAGAAATTGAAAAAATGATTTAAAACCATATGAAAAAATATTTGGTGAGGCTAAAAAAGGGCAGAAAAAGCGTCAATTGCCGATAACGATGTATTTCTCAAAAGAGCAGCCAATACAACCTACAGATTCTGGACCGCCTTCTCTCCAACTCACTTCAAACTTCATTTACAGCTTTGGAAAGAAAATAATTTTTGTGCGCAATTGGATTACTTTAAAAATTTTATATTACATCTAACTGACTATCACTTAAATGTATAAAAAAATAATCCTCCAAATTTAAATAGATACTAAAGATTTTACATTCTAAATGGTTTTGCATTTAAAAAAATCTTTTATTGTTCAATTTAAGCTGTGTACAGTACTGTAATGTAATATGTATGCAACTAATTAACTGTCAATAAAATATGTTTTGTATACTATACCTGTAAATGACATTATATGCTACAAATTTTTTCAATTAATTAAGGATAAATAAATAACTGCTGATATTTTATTCACCTTATACGCAAAGGTAAAAATTTTAAAATTAATGATTTTTTTCAGGGAGTAAAAAGTCATATGCGATGTCGCCTATAATGCGGGGGTCACTAACCTAACCTCCAGCGTTCTACGAGGGACAACTATATATATATTATATATATTATATATATATATATATATATAATATATATATATTATATATATATAATATTATATATAATATATAGAGAGGTATAGTAAGGTATATATATATATATATATAATAATATCCTTTAGGAGTAGAATTAGTATAATTGTATTTGTATATATATAATATAGGATAAATGTTAGAAGCCGATAAGTAACGTGTACCGAATTGCCCCATCGATTTTTGGGGGGCGGGGCAATTCGGTCCACTTAAATTTTCACATCCCTAAGAATCATCATTAAAGTGTTTTATTTGGATAAAGCTATATACAGTCAGTTTCATTTTTAAACATAATGGTATTACAGATATTTTTGGTGAGAGATTGGGTTCGACAAAGAGGGACGTATTAAAATGGTTCGAGTTGGTCGTGTCGTTTGTTTGTCAAACTGCAATCGTAAAAAGATGCTCACCTAACGTAAGGAATTTCTAATTCTGTAAGGTTGCTATTTCTTTTTTATTCTGTATTATACGAATTAGAGGAAATTCTTTACAATTTGGTTTTTTTTGACGATTTTGCGAGTTTGACAACAATGAACGCTAAACGCTGTTTTTGACAAAAATGAACGCAGCTCAAGTGTTTTAGGTCTCTTTTTAAAAACATAATTTAAGTCGTTTTATTTAAGAAATTGGGTTTGAAATCTAATAAAATGTTCGAGTTTAGTTCGTTTGTTGTCCAAACGGGCACAAATTTAGGAAAATTCCAACCAAACGTAAGGAATTTCCGTAATTCTTTTGTATTTTATTTTATATTACACCGAATTAAGGAAATTCTTTAAGTTTGGTGAACATTTTTTTTGTTTTAGCGATTTTGCGCTGTTTGAACAAAACGAACTGGTAAAGTAAGTTTAATCTCTGTAAGGTTTGCAATTTGTTCTTTGTGTTTTTTTGTGATTTTGTTATTATTACAGCTTGGATTGGATGTTGTTAAGGAAATCTTACGTTTGGCGTGAGCGTTTCTTTTAAGATTTTGCGCTGTTTGACAAAAAACGAACGCAAACGCTATTTGACAAAAACGAATGCAAACGCTGTTTGACAAAAATGCAAGAACGAAAACGGCTTAAGGGTCTGGCAACATCATCATGAGAGTATCCCTTTGTATCCCTGCTGTTACTTTTGCGTAAGTGTGAAACGCATCTTGCCTGAAAAAAATTGTACACAATGTTAATTAGGCTAGGTGGAAAAAAAACTGTTACCTACCTATCTTTGCTGTAAAAGTGTAAAAATGTATTTTAACATTATATTCGGACATTTTTTGTAAAATAAGTAATGAAAAAATTTAATTTAATGAAGATTTCAATGTGGACTGAATTGCCTCACACAAATTTTTAAAACCTGGACCGAATTGCCCCATGTTACAATTTTTTATAATAAAACATATTTATCTTTTGTCGTGGAATGCTCCAACGATTGCAGATTAAAGGTTAATGAACATTTTTAAGTACTATAGTCTTGGTTACTAATAATGTAGTACAATTATTTTTACCTGTAAGATTCTAGCAATAAGACCCTAAAATTTACCCGATTTTATAGTACTCAGAAAAGCAAAAAAAAATCCCAAAATTAATGGACTTATTAAAGGTTTCATAAAAAATTAATACCTAAAGACATAAAACCACATTATTTTACATCTTTAAAAGATATATTTTACCATCGTAAGGCCTATTTTGGAGCCACTGGAACCGAATTGGCCGCATGTGGTACCGAATAGCCCCACATGGACCGAAATTACCCCGTTTTACGGTATATTATAATATATATATATTATATATATATATATATAATATATATATATATATATAGTATATATATATATAGTATATATATATATATATATAATACAAGGTATAAATGCCTCTAAATGCCCAAATTGGACAAATGCCCAGATAAATGCCCAGGGCATTTGCCCAATTCTAAAGTGCCCAGGCATTTACCCATCACTAGGTCAGAACTAGCAATCTACCACCCTAACTAGAGGCGCTACCTTGGCACTGCTCAACCGTTCAACAAGAAATCCGTTGGTTTCATCTGTCCAAAAGTTCATCGGCTCTGTTCAATTGAATAGAAGAGGCATTGACTTCTGTTGGGTCCCTTCGCCATGTGGGTTTTTTTTTTTGGGTTCATTGAACGGAGAGCTGAATGCAAAGAAGCCAAACGTGCTACCACCGCAGACTATGCCTTCCATTGAATATATTGTTGGGATACCTTCCTGCGACGGATTTGTAGACGTGTATCCGTCAGGGTTTCCTCTCCTTCTGGTAGACGTGTTGGGAGGAGAATTTTCGTGACGCCAAGCAGCGGAAAGTTTAAGCTCTTTTAGGTCACTGGCCGTCTTCTTGTAAACGAAATCGCCGCCAGGAGGTGATTCTCGCCCGTTTACATATTGGACACACCAATCTCGCACATGGTGAGAGAGAAACCCTCTTCCTGTCCGTTTTGTTCTTCGTGTGGTCCTCTTACTATCTCCCATACATTTGTGAGTTTCGACGCAGTCTCGGCCATCCAACTCAGTTCTTCCCTGACATACTTACCATTCCTTTTCGGAATTGCCTTGCTCAAATTTTATCTGATTCCTCTCCATTTTTTAAGTGACCAAATTTTTGCGTTCCTC
>JABUQX010060996.1:0-7500 GCA_015478945.1 Trachelipus rathkii | reverse complement strand
TTTTCTTTAACACATGTAATCTTTACTCTTACCTCTTTAGGTCTTCATATTTTTATTATAATAATAATAATAATAATAATCATAATAATAATAATAATAATAATAATAATAATAATAATAATAATAATAATAATAATAATAATAATAATAATAATAATAATAATAATAATAATAATAATAATAAAGAAAAATATAGCATGTTGATTGCTTTAAGTTAATTTCATTGATTTGGAATTTTTTATATTCCCGTACTTTATGTAAGACCATAATGAAGTAAGGAGATAGAATATAAACAAATATAGTATAATATTCATTAACATCGCCCTTTATCTCTATATTTCTTCTCAGAAAGAAGATTGGAGCAAGTATATTCCCACCTATTCAAGTACGAATGTTCAAAAGAAGAAGCCAAAGAAAATTCGTGAGAAGAAACCATACACACCTTTCCCTCCAGAAATGGTTGAGAGAGAAGCGGACCAAGAGATGGAGTCCGGAAAGTACTTTATCGAAAAAGATAAAAAGAAAAAACCAAAAGGAACTACTGAGGAACAGAAGAAGAAAAGTTTGGAGAGGAGGACGGAAATAAAAAGGAAGGCTTATGAAGCTCCTGAAGAGCCAAAATTTACGTCTCATGCTGTTTCTTCCTCTAAAAGTTCCGATATAGATATAAAACAATTGAAAAAGAAATTGAAAACGAAATAAATATATTTGGCGTATATTTTTAGGTTAATATCATGCTGGTGTTTCTTTTCCTTATTTTACATATTAACCGCCTTATATATTTTTATATATTTATATCTCTCCTTTTTTTTTTTATTCTATAAGAGGTGTTTATATGTTAAAATTTGTATGGTAAATCTTATTTTATCAGTTAAAAGTTCTTGTGGAATATACTGTAGTTTAAAAATGAAAACTTTAAAAATGCTCTGAATCGTATGGTTTTCCTTGGCTGTGTAGTATATTTCTAGTAAGCTCTTACATTCATGTGCTTAACATCCTATGATTGTGTGCCCATTTAGTGCCCAGTGACTGTATCCATTTGAGACGCTGATTATAGTAAAAATAGATGAACAAAAAATTGTCCTGTATTTATTATATACAGTATAAGTAATTTCTTCTTTCTTTCTTTATCTTCCCTCTGTTCCTTACTAGATGTGGGATAGGGTACCTAACATGCACGTAAATGGGATAATTAAGTAGAAGAGCATGATGCAAGTCGAAAGGAAAGTCTCCCTCCCCTACCATCTCCTACATACCCTTAAGTGAGAGCTTGTTGCAGTTAAAAAAAATCCACATTGGGGCTTCAAAAGACTGCGACGCACCCTCAATGTGTTAACTCGTCAATGTAGGGCTCATCACCTGGGCCAGGCCCACAATCATTCCTCCTCACAAAACCCCGCCATTCACTCTTATTGTGCACATTTCTTCGCCTCTGCCACACACTCATTCCTTTACTAACTCAATCCACTTTTTCATCGGTCTCCCAACCAGTCGATTCCCAGCACACTCACCACTATACATCCGCTTAACCAACCAACTATCATCCATCCTTTCCATATGGAAACTATTTCGATGCACTCGATTATTCTCTCGTTTACGCCACACAACTCCCTATGCGTTCATTCCTCATTTTATCAATTCTCCTCACACCTTACACGCTCCTTAGATTGTCCGTCTGAACAGATTGTACCTTAGATCTACGCCTCTTATTCCATACCATAGTTTCACTAGTATACATTAACACAGGCAACGACATACCCTCATGCAAAACCCTCGCGAACTCGGGACTTAATCCCTTTATATCCACCAAGGATTTAATTTCACCAGCCACCTTCCTACCATTCACAACTTTCATATTGCACTCTGCATCATCCATTCCCTTTTCATTCAACATATATATACTAAATATTTAAACTCTGATACTTGTTCCAATTGTTCACCATCCAACATGACTTCCACACAGCGGACTCCTATCACTCTACCATAACCTTACTTATTTACATTTACTTTCAAACCCCTCCTTTTACACTCCCTGCCAAACCCCTCTACCAATCCTCTCAAACTCTTCAAATTCGATACATAAAACCATATCATTCGCGTATAATTAGCAGGTCACCCTCCACTCTTTTCTATTCTCCATCAGTATAACACCTTCCCGCACCTCTAATTCTTTCATCACCCCATCCATATACAAATTAAGTAACCAAGGAGAAATAACACCTCCCTGCTTCACTCAACTATTAATAATAAACCATTAACTTTCAACTCTATCAACTCTTATCTTTATACAGGTTTCACTATCGTCTCACATATTTTTGATTTCATTCAGAAACCTACCACCGAGACCATATATCACTAACAGTAATTTAATATAACTGATATCAGTAATACTTACCTTAAACATAAAGATTATATAGCTCAACCTTCATTTGGATGGAAGCTGTCATTGTTGCTCTACTCTGGGAGCTTTTAACGTAAATCTCATGTGGATGAAAGCTGTCTGGTACACTTTGAAAACTTTTTTATTAATCTCTATCATCATGCTGCTTTTCCTGAACTTCTTATCCAAATTTGATGCTTAAACCTTTTGATAAACGACTACTTTTAGTAATGATGCAATATTTCCGTATTTTTCAATGCCGAAATTTCTTAGGAGGTCTAAACACTAATTATACAAATTTAGTATAAGTGAGCCTTGACGACATTTATTAAACATCCTGTAAAGTTATTATATATATATTTTTTTTAAACACCCTGCAAAATTATTACAAAAAAATTCCAAGAATAGAAAGGTTTAGAACTATTTCCAATGAGCTCAGGATTTAATAATAATAATAATAATTAGTAGCTTAACCACCTGTTTTTATGATTGCCTGAATTCATTTAAACATTACTATTTGCTAAATTGTAAACAAACTTTAAATTAATGGATAGGGTTTTCTTAACTCCTAGAATTTTATTTTCTAAGCATATTTGGATCTCTAAGGAATTGATATTTTCACTATATGCCACGCTTGTTAATAAGTATGAGGACTAGTTACTAAGTCTCACCTTTTCTGCACAGGTTAAGCTAGAGCACGCTTCCAAGTAGAAGGAAAGATTGAATTTGTTATAGAGGAAACGAAATACCAATGTACAGTGCACATTTTGAAGCGTACCGTAAGTTTTACAAATCTTACCCCTTATTAGTGTTAAGTTCTAGAGAGCATATATAACCTTTAAAATAATTACAACATTAGGCAAGAACGGTGGTTTGGAAGAGTATGAATAAAATCGGAATCGTCTTGAGTTTAGATCGAGGCAAATTTGAGTGCAGAGTTCAGCTATAGCGGAAAGTAAATCGACCGAGTTGTCATCGTCATCATTATTAGTAGGTGGGGAGAAAAAAAACATAGGTAGTCAATATTTTTTTTCAAAGTTCTTGAATGAATATTAAAAATATTACAAATAATATTTTTGGCCTACATCTAGCTGCTCATTCTAGAACTTTGCAAAAATGTTGACTACCTATGTTTTTTTTTTCCTTTCTAATAACCTACTAATAACGATGACGACTCGGTCGATTTACTATAGCTGAACTCTGTATTCAAATTTGCCTCGATCTAAACTCGAGAAGATTCCGATTTTATTCATCATCATCCAAACCATCGTTCTTTTCCTAACGTTGTAATTATTTTAAAGGTTATATATGCTTTCTAGAGCTTAACACTAATAAGGGCTACGATTTGTAAAATAATATTTTCTACGGAGAAATGTTTCTCGTGTCTCGAAGAATAGATTTATCAAGATTTTGGGTAGAAATATATTCAGTGCGGGTTTTTAGAGTTCAAAGGCGATAGTTATGGAGGATAGTTGAATGCCATGAGAACCGAGTTCAACCAAGGTTTATGAATTTTTGAAAAGAAAGGAAAAAAAATATTAGCATATGCGTCTTCATGAGGGAGAATCCACTAGGGAATAAGCTCTGTACATTTTGAGCGACCCCCTCCCCTCAGAGGCATCGAATAGTTCTTGGGGGAAATCAAAAGAGTATGAAAAAGTCTGATCAGTTTACAGAGCCAAAATGCCAAACCTGTCTTCTCTGAAGGCTAGGTCTGTTCCTGCTGAAGACTTAAAGAACTGAACAGTATTCAAAGGTAAGATGGTCAGAGGATTCCAGAGGAGAAAAGATTTCAAAAGGATAAGTTAGGAAAAGTTATATTATGTTGAGCTCATCCCCAAGACTTCACAAATCTAAATTGGTAGTCAGAGAACAGATCATACCTTCGTGCATATCCTCACAACACCCGCCTGTGAATGAAAATTGAGAATGGATACAATAATAAGTGGAACAAAATCAGTACTATCTGACGTGTGCAATTATAGTTAATTGTTGCAAGTAAAATTTTGTTGGCATTAATTTGACATTGCGAAATTCCTTCTTCAGTATATGACGTGCTAATTTATTTCCTTGCTTAATCATATGTTGCTATACTTCCGAACAGGAACACATACAGAAAAACTTTTAAGGGGTACGGGCAAGGCAAGTCACATCAAACAATAAGATAACCATACATTTCGTATCAAATCTTTATTATACAGAAAGATATCGGGACCTTATATAGATGGTGTGCAAGGAAGGAAGGAATGCAGTGCAGCTTATTATATATATTTAAAAAAAAAAGTTTTTTGCTATGTTGTTTTAAATTCTAGATAATCTGTGGTAAAGTTTTAGCAATTTCAATAAAAAAAAAAAAACGAGAAATATGATTCTTTTTATTAATATATGAATAAATTTCGAAGCTTATAAGGAATTTCGAAGAATTATTCCCAAATTTCTTAAGATTATCAAAAAATATATAGTAATGTTATATTTAAATTATAAAACGCAATACAAAAGGAATAAATGATTGTTTTTTATTAAAAGTTTTGATTATCAAATTCTTTTTGAAATACTGTACAAATCTATAACGTGTTTGTTTTATTAATGACTAATGAGTCATTCTTTTCATATTCTAAGGGGAGGGGGTGGGGGCAATTGCACCCGAGTAATTTTTCAACGTTAATAGGTGGGTACGTAAATGTGCTAAAAAATTTAACTACTATTATCCATGAAATTATGATATATTTACGTGACTGTGTTGTCTTGTTGGGCTTTTACGTATTGAAACAAGTTCTCGAGAATATTTCGAGGATCTTAAAACGAATCATTAATTTGTAATAAAAAATTATTTAAATTGGAAATTTCAAAATTTGTATTTTTTATAAAAAAAAAAAAAAAACAGTAGGGCGCTTTGAATACATTTTTCTCTATATAAATAGTTACTACTGGGTACTGAGATGTGCGTCATTTCAGTTGACACGAAACAGTGTATTAATAATAATCTGTGCACGAAATTTAGAAAGTTTGTGAGGTAGGTAGTTACTTTTAGTTTTCTAAATAGGCCTAAGTTTGTTTAGGATAGGTGTGATATATTCGTTCACATAACTTTACATAAACCTTTTGGTGCTACTGTAGTATGTTTTTTTTTATTGCTATGTACCGTTAATTTTTTTACTATATGCGGTCTACTACAAATTTTCAACTATAGAAATCAGGTCAACAGTTGCATATGTAATCTTGCTTACAAAATATTTATGTAAGGAATTAAAATTTAATCAAATTTGGGTAATTGTGGGTTTCCATGTAATCTGAATCGTGTAAATACTGTATTAAAACTAAAAAAAATTTAATTAAAAAAAAAAAAAAAATGGCATAGAATATAATTATTTGAAGTTTTTTTTCGGTAGTTGTGGATAATTCACCAGTACAAAGTAGACGAAGACTATTAAAACTACAAACATTTAATGTAGAAAAATGGTAACAACAAATTATTTTTTTTTTTTTTTTTTTGCTTTGGTTACATTTTATGTCTATATTTTCCAAGAAAATTTTTAAAAATAAGACTCCGAATATTCTGCCGGCTAATTTTCTCAATTTTATAGGGATAACACTATCGATATTTTTTCGATTATATATATTGATATATCGTTTTCGATTTTGCACTTTTGCTAACGAAATGCTAAAATTTTTGTTCGTTTTCGTCAACCTAGCGCAAAATCGTAAAAAAAGGCTCACCAAACGTAAAAAAAATGTCACTAATTCTGTGTAATATAGAATAAAATTCTGTATAAAATAGCAACCATACAGAATTAAAGAAATTCCTTACGTTTGATAAGCATTTTTATCAACTATTCGATTGTATAGACAAAATATACACAAATAAATAAAAAGAAAAATTAAATAATTTTGAAAAACATTTTTTAACATACGATACAATAAAAAATAAATAATATAACGCTATAAAATTTTATATATATATATATATATATATATATATATATATATATATATATTATATATATATATATATATATATTATATATATTATATATATATATATATATATATATATATATATATATATATATATATATATATATATATATAGTTATATTAATTTTTTGTATTTTATATTGTAACTTACGTAAAAAAATGGTCTTTCAAAATTTCACACTTCGTACTCTCCTCCCCTACCACCAATCCACCATCACTGATTTTATCTACATTTACTTTCAAATTCCTCCTTTTACATAACCAGCCAAACATTCCTACCAATCTTCTCAAACTTACTTCAGATTCACCACACAAAAACAAATCATTCGTACAATGAACAAGGTATCCTTCCGTCTCTACTATTTTATATGAGTCAAATACTATCCCCTGCCAAACTACCTTAAATTCTTTCATCACCCCATCCATATACAAATTAAAGAGCCATGGAGACATGCCAATACCCCTGCCTCACTCCACTATTAATATTAAACCATTCACTCTTCACTCCATTTATTCTTTACACACTCTTCACTATCAACACAAATAGTTTTAATTTCATCAGAAGCCAACCACCGAGAAGACCATATATCATTGACACCTGTCATAGAGTTTCCCTATTAATCCCGTAATAGGCCCGTTGCAAGTACATAAAGCCGTAATAAAGGTTCCTCTTAGTCTCTCTCATTTTCTCAAATTTTATTTACATATAAAACCACTTCTAAATTCGACTTATTTTTCAACAATCGACGCCTCGGTCTCTTGCCGCACTCTTTCAACCAAAATACCAGCATATATCTTTCTCACAATACTCAATAAACCAATTCCCCTTATCTTCTTTACCCTTATACAAGGGCACTATCACTGCTTTCCTTTGTTAAATAACTTCCATATAAGGTCAATCGCAATTTCACCAGTAATTACATCTATACCTGCTGATTTATCATTATTCAACCTTTTCAATATATAAATTATATATATTATATAATATATATATATACCTATTATATATATATATATTATATATAATATACTATAAATAATATAATATATATACCAATAAATATAATATATAGAATATATTATAGATATAATAATATATTACTATATAATATATATATATAGTCGATTAAGAACTATATCTCTCT